>OY720442.1:147865289-147975949 GCA_963082915.1 Dolichopus griseipennis | reverse complement strand
AATAGGTGTGATTATTAGTGAGTTCTAGGGCTAGGTAACAGAAAAGTACTAGTTTTTGCGTTCATTAGTTTTCAAAAAGGTATATTTATACTCTGTTCTACTGTTCTACTTTTGTGTTCATTAGTTTTTCAAATGTAACTTAATGACATACCGCAGGTGTATTTTGTACTTTGTTAATTAAAAGCATATTTTTAAAATGATCAATGTCTAAATATAGTTTTTATAACAATTTCTTATTTTTCCATAACTCACCCAATCTCTTTTGTTATCTGACTGTACTGCCACTTTGTGTTGGTTATCGTTATTTAACTTTAAGTTCCTAAGTTCACTTGTATAACAGGGATTATACTTACCAGCAAAAGTTTTATTAATAATTTTTTCATTAATTTTTTTTTAAGTTTTCACAAAACACGGCAGCTATGTGATTAGCTGAAGTAAAAAAAGCTGGCATTGACTGTTTTGAATTTCATTTAAACGAGGAAGATTATAGTTGCCCTTGTCAACTTTTAGATACCCGTGCATACCCACTAACCGTTATTTATTTCCCCTATGCTATTATAAATATTACAAAAAAAATATAAGAAAGTAAAATAGTTAAAAAAAATTTTAACTTATTATCCCATAATTTTTGCTTAAAAAAAACAAAAGAACAAAAAAAAAATTTAATTTTTAATTCATTATACCATAATTTTTGCTTAAAAACAAAAAGAAAAAAAAACCATAAAAAAAAAATAGCCCACCCTAAAAGTTGGTCCGAGTGATGTCCAACTTTGCCAACTAACTTGCCCTATTACTTTATCTGCCCAGTTTTGATTTTAACCTCGTAGCTTCATTAGATTCACAGTTATCGAATTGACAACTTTGTATGGTAGCTGCTCGAAAACGGGGCCGTAACATTTTGAAACTCCATATAAGTGCTCGATTCATTATATAACTAACAGTGTGTAATTTTCATCCTCGTAGTATAATCAGTTTCCAAGAAATTCATATTGGTGCAAAGAAGTTGTATAGCAGCCCCCCGAATATGAAGTCGTAACATTTTGAAACTTCATATAAGTTCTTGATTCGTTATAAAACTAATAGTGTGTAATTTTCATCTTCCTGGTATAATATAACACATATACAAAATTTTAAGAAAATCGGTTAAACCGTTTCTAATTAAGATAAAAGTAACGAAAAAATTTATAAAAGCTTTTGGGTCGCAATGGGGTAATGGAATTCAACAAAATTTTTTTTTAGGCTTTCTTTTTAGCCAAAGCGTTACTCGCTAATTTTGACAATATTAGCTTCCAAAATTATTTTGACCAACCGTCGGGCCGACATGGGTTAACAAATTTCAAATCTGTTAATAGTGTCAACTCAATTCTCACAGGGGAGTACGTATACAAAATTTGAAGAAAATCGGTCAAACCGTTTCTAATTTAGAGTTAAGTATTGAAAAAACCTATAAAAAGCTGTTGGGCCGCAATCAATAAGTTAATGCAACTCAATAAAATTTTTTTTGGGTCTTTCTTTTTAGCCAAAGCAGAGTTTTATAAAATCGGACAAAATTTGGACCCAAAATTTTTTTTGACCAACCATCGGCCCGACATGGGTTAACAAATTCCAAAACTGTTAATAGTGTCAACTCAATTCTCAAGGAGCATCACATATACAAAATTTGAAGTCAATTGGCCAAACCGCGTCGAATTTAGAGTAAAGTATTGAAAAAACCTATAAAAATCTGTTGGGCTGCAATGGGTTAATGGAACTCAACCCAAATTTTTTTTGGGGCTTTCTTTTTAGTCAAAGCAGATTTTCGTAAAATCGGACAAAATTTGGGCCCAAAATTTTTTTGACCACCCGTCGGCCCGACATGGGTTAACAAATTCCAAAACCATTAATAGTGTCAACTCAATTCTCAAAGAGCATCACGTATACAAAATTTGAAGTCAATCGGTCAAACCGTTTTCATTTTAGAACAAAGAAGTTTAAAAACTTGCACCACAGCCCCAACTTGGCGGTCCGTTAGAGCAAAATTTTTGGGCCACGATTTCTTTCCGTACCCAAAAACCTCTATATACAAATTTTCATGAAAATCGACTGGGCAGTTTAGGAGTCTATTCGCTACATACAAACAAACAAACAAATAAATAAACTTTCGCTTTTATATATATAGATAGATAGATAAACTACGCATCATTTAAATCCGTGATCGGATTATTGCCCACACGAAAAATGCCCACACGAAAATTGCCCACAAAAAATAATTTATAAAACAGAATTGCCGCTTTTTCCAGAATATTTAATATTTTATTTTAAATCACTAATAGATTATCTCCTAGATAGAATATAATTTTTGATTTTTTCTCTATTTATTTTAATTTAATTTTTATATTTAATTCAATTTTCTGTGGGCAATTTTCGTGTGGGCATTTTTCGTGTGGGCAATAATCATCGAATCATTTAAATCATATGAAATTCTAACTCGGAATCGTTATCTACAAAAAAAAAAAAAACAAAAAAACAAAGTTCATATAATTTCATGTTAAATACAAGATGCATAGCAAAATTTCAAATTTTTATATGAAAATATTGGAGTTAAAAAAGTTAGTTGTTCGAGAGCTACCCGAAGTTAATCTTAACCAAAAAAAATAGGGAACCTAAAAATTGATTGAAAAATATTTTGTGAAAATTTCAAAACTGTAGCTCTTAGTTTTTGAGTTATCGTGCTGACACACGGACGGACGGACAGACACACATAGCTAGATCGACTCATTTTTCAATTCTGAGCCGATAGGTACCCTTGACACTATATCTAGCTCGTCTAGATCGATGCGTTACAAACGGAGGAGCAATTTTAATATACCCGATGTCATATATGTATGCACGGTTATAAAAAATATTATTATTGTATTTGAATTAATCTTATTCTTAAATTATTCGAACTAGTGCGATTTTTTTTTAATTTCAATTGATATGCTCTCGTGGTCGCTAATTTTACAAGTTTCATCAAACTTTGCAAGTTTCATCAACAATATGCCGTAAATTCCTCGTTTACTATATAATCAATAATTGTTTAACTCACTTAATTTAAACTTTGGTTGATTTACCTTTTCTTTGATTCTTTGATTTAAAAATATATGCTATGTACGGGAATTGTTTCTATGCGCATTTTTTATGTACAATATAAAATCAATTTAGTCATACTAAGTTTATGTATATATAATTCAGCAAAAATAAATATTAAAAAAAAAAATAATAATAATAAGTTTACTACTGTACATATGATTGTTAATAAAAATTGTAAATATTATTAGGTTATATACATAAACGTATTGTTTTATAAAAATATTGTTTTAGCCTTTTTTTTGTAAATTGGCCATCTGGCGTTTTTAGTTTAGAAAGATTCAACAAATAATATTGAATACTAGTCTATTATTGTAACTAAAATTTGTACAAATACTTTCATATTTTTCAATAAAGGATAAGATCATTTCTTGACTTCAAACAGTCAAGAATAAAAGAAATCATAAAATTTTTTTTTTTATTTTGAACTGACTCCAATTTTAACTCGACTGCTTAGGAATAATGTTCTTTGATACTAAAGATTAGCTTGTTAAATGTATCATAGAACGTGACAAGTCAAAGATATTTATATAATTCAGATATTTATATATTACATTCTGCAACTATAAACGACCCTGCAGTTATAGACGAAAACAGATGAATAAATCAAAATTCAATGAGAAGTTTAATCCCATCAAAAATTTAGGACAATTGAAAGAAATATTGCAAAAATATCCTAAATGGGGCCCAAAACCGTTAACATTGGAGAAGTATAGAAGAAGAATTCAGAAGTAGAAATAATACAAAAGAAAGAACAAACCGGAGGAGGCACTTTAATTAACATATGCAAAGAGATTAAAGACCTCTGCAGGCTCATACCTATAACCATAGACAAGAAAATCAAGGAAATAGTCATTGAACAAATCAAAGTATTAAAAAGACGTAAATGACTGTTCTATAAAGAAGAAAATAAAAAGAAAAACGATATTTCATGAAACCGAATTTAAGACATAGTTTCCATCCATCAAATGAATCAACCCTATTAACAAGGATATTCACCGGATACTAATATGGGAAATCACCAAGCAAAACAAGAAGATTTTGTTTTAACAATGCAGCTCAAGCAGCTCCAATAACATCAATCAACAATAAAAATGAAAGAATACTTACTAATATAGAAATTATTACATTAATTTTGATTTTATTAGTAAAAAAAATTTTTATAATAAAATTTAAGAAACTAGTAATAAATTACAAAGTATTTTATTTAATTATAGTGATTTTAAAGACGACTTCACTATAATATACAATTTATATTTAATTGAATTTTGTGTTTAACCTTTGTGCCCCCAAGGTGACTCCAATGAATATTTTTATTATATTTACACAGTTTGTTTTAAAGCGCTTGTGTTGGCCACATACATTTTTTTGGCAAACAATGCACATGTCTGTCGGTTTACGTTGCGTTTTGGAAATTTCGCAACGTGGGCATAGTTGGTCGTTGAATTATCTCTAAGCCAATGAGTGACTCTCCCAGTTGCTCCAAGAATAATTTGCGCTTTTCATGGCGCCCCTTAATAAGCAAAAAAAGTATTTTATTGTGTATTACCGTAGATTACCGGTCAACCGTATCCACTCCTCCTTTGGTTTTGTTATAGTACTCGATAATTTCAGGGAACTTTTTTACGTTGTTTTTACGTTGGAGTATTTTCTCTACCAAATTTTGTTTGAAATTTCCTAATTACATCTTGAAAACTTTTACCATTTTCAAAAAATGTTGTAATAACAAAAACACGTTGTTCCTTCGTGTAACGTTCCATGTTAACGAATGTATTTAGAATATACCTAAAAAAACCTCGTATGAAAATTCCAGGTAGAAAAAAAATGGCGGCAAAATCAAAATGATACCTCTATTTTGAACACCCCTTATTTTTGCCTGGCTATGAAAACTACTAAGAACATTTACGAGTTTATATTTTTTTGGTACGTTTCGTACAAGGGTCACATTATCTGTGAAATAAAAGCTGAAAGAAAAAACAGTCTCTTCCGCATTTCTGCGATTGTAGCAGTTACAGGAAGAAATGTTTTATTTTGACCAACTGTTCCTACAATAGTTATATTCATTTCCAACAGTTCATTTGCTAATTCATATCTTGTGCAAAAATTATCACAGGTTACGTTTCTTCCTTTTAAACCTTGAATCAAATCTAACACAACTCTTTTTCCCTGATTTTTTTCAGGAGCGGCATCTGGTTTTTTGCCTCTGTAAATTTGTATTCTAGAAGCGAAACGAGTTTTGCTGTCGCATAATACCCAAACTTTTATTCCGTTTCGTGTTTGTTTTGATTTCATATATTGTCGAAACGGACGACGACCACGAATTAGTTGGAATCAATAGTGACATTCTCGTTTATGTTATAAACAGCACTTAAGTTGTCAGTCCATCTATCCCATAATTCACTTATTTGGGCCAATTTGTCCATTTTACGTCGTTCGGCTCTATCATTTCTTTCATAAAATCTTAAAACTCTCGTGATATTTTGAAACTTTCGTAATGGCATAGTTGCTCTAAATTTGGTCGACCGTGCTTTTCATCCCACAAACTCTCTAGTGATTCGTTACACGAACGATACACTTTTAAAAAAAGTTTGTTTATAACTGAAAAAACACAAAACGTTTTTAAAAATTTTTTACCGGCCAAAATTATCAATCCAAGATAGGCATCGAAAGTAATATTTTCAATATCTATCCAAGCGTTACCAAAGAATCGTTTGCCTTCCAAATTAGTACACCGCATGACAGCGTTTTGCATTGAAAATGTAAAAATTAACTTGAAAGAAGAACGAATGTTTGTTATATGTCGTTTTGCATAGGTTGTAGGTTCAAATCTTTCGTGTATTATATTTTCTGATCGAATCCTACCGCTAAATTCGGGGGGCTTACTTATCCAATTTACTTCATTATTTTTACATTTATAAATTTTATATATTCAAGTGTTACAGATTGAGAAACTGAAAATGCATTACAGTAACTCGAAAGATCTTAACATGCGCTATTGTTGTTATTAACCATAAATATTGAATCTGCTTCCAAATCGGAATGAGTATTGTCATCCTGATCTGTATCAGGCTCGAACAAGCCTCCTTAATTATCAATTTCACTAACAGTATTGAATTATTTTCATATATTGCATTGTACAACTTGAATATAAATAAAAATATAATGAAAATAAATAAATATGTACAAAATCTTCAAATTGCAAAGAGTTCTATGGATTTTAAAATTACATATTTAAGTTTATAAGTTATATAACGAACCAATTCTTTCTTGAAAATTTAAAATATTTTTTTTTTTTGGTTTTTTTTTTTTATTCAATTTATTATATGACATTTACAAACAATATGTTCTTTACAAGTTACAACCATAAAGTGCTAGACTATAATATATGTGTTAATTAGATATATTACAAATTTTATATTACTTTAATTTTATAACTTATTTATATATAGCTTTTATTTTATTTCTTCTTTAAAAAATTCATTGCTATTTAATTTTTTTATATTCTTTACAATTTTTTTTTTCTCCTTGTTACTTGGCTAATAGATAATAGGATTTTCAATAAATGCTGCACAATAATGATTTTTTAATTATAATTTAAATTTATTTGTATTCGTTTCATTTTTTATATTTAGTGGTATCGCATTATAAGTATCTATACCCCTGCTGAAAATACTATTTTTGTTAAATTGATTCTTTTAAAAGAGGCTCGTATATATGTTACTAAATAAATGTTTTAAGTGACTGTTTATAGGACTACTCTGAACAAAGTAAAAATCGGACTTAACCAATTTATACTTTACTTTATGGATTAAAAAGCACAATTCATATTCAGAAATATTATGTAAGATTGTAAGGGTAGAATATGCGTATCATGTAAGCAAATTTTTGGAGTAAGATATGGCTTCTTTGACCGCTTTGTTCTGGAGGATTTGTAGTTGATCAAGTTTAAGTTTTGGAGCAGAGCTGCATAAAGAGTTTAAATTTATAATGTAAGAATTTATGTAGGAATTGTATAGTTTTAATTTTGTGTTCAGGCTTACGTATTTAGAAATTCGTCTTAATAATCCAACATATCTAGCAACATTAGATTTTACGTAGTCGATATGATTGACAAATTTTAAACTACAGTTTAGAAACAGACCCAAGTACTTAACACCATCAACTATATTGATTTTAAACTCAAATAATAGGTAATCGAAAATGCCGGTATGTTTCAATTTTTTTTGAGTAAAGATGATATAATTTGTTTTCGTATAGTTTACACTAAGGCAGTTTGCACACATCCAGCTATTCGATTTTGAAAGGTCTTGATGCATTTTTTCTTTTAAAATTTGAAAATTATCTTCTCCGTAAATAACAGCTGCATCATCAGCATACATTTGTAGAGAGCCATTAAGTTGGTAGTCAAAAATATCATTTCCATATATAAGGAACAGAACAGGGCCAAAATTGAGCCCTGTGGAACACCAGATCTATTATGTTCTTCTGAACTACAAATATTATCCAATTGAATAACCTGCCTACATTTATTTAAGTAAATTTTAAATATAATAAGAGCTCTATTATTTATTCCCATTTTATATAATTTATTTATAAGAATGACATGATTAATACTGTCAAAAGCTTTTCTCACATCGATAAAGAAGTCTTTAACTTTTTTTCAATTTTGTCCACACAGATGTAGTTCCCGAATTTTCTTGAAAACCAAACTGATTGTTTTTTTATGAAATTTATTTTCTTTAGGAAAGATATTAGTCTACCTTTAATTCAAAAATTTTTGAAAAAATTGATAAGGCAGAAATAGGTTTATAGTTATTCGGATCATTTTTGGGGCCTCCTTTGTGTATTACAGTCACGTTCGCCAATTTCAGTTCATCAAGAAAAGTTCCTTTATCTAATTCATTATTAATCAAAGGAGTAAGTATCCTTGAGAACATGTCAATATTATTCTTTAAGATAGAAGGACCTATCAAATCGTATCCAGCAGCTGCTTTTGGTTTAAGATTTTTCATTAGGCTGTGACCGGTCCAAATGTAGAAATATATGATGTATTATCAGAGGGTAGAAATTCCAAGCAGGCATTGTTGTGCTCATGCCCTAGAACATTACCAATATTCGCTAAAATATTTATTAAGATAGTTGGCTACATTATTAGCACCAGTAATTTTATTATTTTCAACTAGTATTTTAC
Organism: Dolichopus griseipennis; assembly: GCA_963082915.1. NCBI lineage: Eukaryota > Metazoa > Arthropoda > Insecta > Diptera > Dolichopodidae > Dolichopus > Dolichopus griseipennis. The sequence goes on along the minus strand of OY720442.1, from coordinate 147,967,650 downwards.
ATGGTAAACTACTTTTACGGCATGAGTTCCTATTGAATATTAGTTTATTAATAATACTCCAAGTGCGATGAGTTATTGACACAGTCCCTAAACTTGTTGTCAAACTACTCTTTTTTCAATGCTATAGTTAAGCTGGAGACTTGCTTCTAAAGCTGTTTATATTTGGTTATATAAAATTGGTTGGATGGGAATTTTTTAAATAAATCAAAGTAAACTTTTTATATTTATTTATAACACATTTACTTTTTACTTTGGATATACTTCCGGAAACGAGTTGTGAGCTATCAAGATGACGACATCACATAACGGTACTAAATATCTCAAAGTTTCTGAATATATATACTATTAGTGGCGATGGCGCCATCTAGTGGTCGAAAAATGCATTACAAAAATTTCCTAAGATTTTGTAGCATTTTAATTAAAATATTATATTTTTCCTGTAAGACAATAACCTGGAACCAACGTCTTACAATATTGTAGGGCATGATATTGGCTTTCATAAACATCTTGTTTCATCTGAATCGGTACTACCGTTTGTGAGATATTGCAATTTCAAGTGGAAATTTATAACAAAAAAAAAAAAAATTTGAACTTAAGAATGCATTTTAGGCTTGGATACAATATTGAGTTGGGTTTTGGTAATTTGTTTTGAGGGATTTTGGAGGTGGCAACTCCATAGTTTATAATTTTTTTTATTTAAATATGTATGTAAAAATATAATTAGAAACGCCTTAGAGTTGGCTACAAAATCAGAATTATGCGCCTTTTCCAGAATATTTATAAACATATATATACACAAGAATCTGAATCAGGATTGGTTTTAGAGTTGAATTCTAAATCAGGATTGCCGCTTTTTCCAGAATATTTATATGTATGTTTGTATATACAATATTAGAAGAGATTTTAGAGTTGGATTGTAAATCAGCAGGACTTGCTTTTACCAGAATATTTATACGTTAGTTCTTCAATCAGGAGGGATTTTATAGTTAGTTTAAAATTTGTGCAAATAAGGATTATGTCCGTTGGAAAGAGTGTCAAAAGACCTTTCTAACAGAATAATAAAAAATAAAGGGTGTTTTTGAAAATTTCATACTTATAGTGATTTTTTTGAAAGTTCAAAATTTTTTTTTTTTGTTTTAAATTTCCACTTGAAATTGCAATATATCAAAAACGGTAGCACTGATTCAGATGAAACAAGATATTTATGAAAGACAATATCATGCCCTACAATATTGTAAGACATTGGTTCCAGTTTATTGTCTTACAGAAAAATATAACATTTTAATTAAAACGCTACAAAATCTTAGGAAAATTATATTATTAGATATACTTCCGGAGAGGAGTTGTGAGCTATCAAGATGACGTCATCACATAACGGTACTAAATATCTCAAAATATCTTTCCGAATATATAAACTATTAGTGGCGATGGCGCCATCTAGAGGTCGAAAAATACATTACAAAATTTTAATACAACGGTATTAAATAAGTATGGTATATGTTGACAAATAGCCCCACCAGAGAACATAAATTAAAAACTGACAAGATAATTTTTTTTAAAAATACATTTTCACACTCTATTTCTCACAAATTTATTTTGCCTTTTTGTTTTCCAGTTGAAATATGTATTTGAAAATGTAAGAATGCAATTTAGGCTTGGATACAATATTGAGTTGGGTTTTGGTAATATGTTTGGAGGGATTTTTGGAGGGGCCACCCCATAGTTTATAATTTTTGTTGTTGAAATAGCTTATTCGAACACAATGTTTTCCTTAGATTTTAAGTTGTTACACAATAATTATTTAGATCAAAATCAAAAATGTATCAGCAATATAGCGAGGATTCTTTGAAGGCTGCTTTCGGTAAAATCAGGGAAGCGTCTATGAACTCTTTCATATTCCGGAAACAACTCTGCATTACAAAATTCCGGTGATACAGTTCTTACTCAGAGCGAAGAAAAATGAATTGTAGAATAACTTGTGAATTTGGCTAAATGCGACTTTCAGCGGGAGCGTTCGAAATCTCGTTCGCAAAATTCGTTTTCTTGCAATATTTCTTAAAAATTTCGCAAAAAATGCAAAAACAATTTAAATAATTTGTTGTTGGCTTATTATGTATGAAGAGAAATTAGGAGGGGTTTTAAGGTTTTGTACAAAATCTGGCTTCAAATAATTAGTTTGTTCGGGTGAGAGGTGGGAGCCCTCATTATATTAAATGCTTTGATGCTAATATAAGAAAAATTCATCAGAGAGATTTTGGAATTGCATACAAATTTAGGGTTCCAATAATTAAATTAATTATATTATATTATTTGCTGACTCTTTAATCCTAAGTTTTGATTCTAGTTTCGGATGCGAAATCTAGCAATAATTAAATTAGCGGGGTTTCGGGCTGACCGATTTTTCTAACAAATTTCCTTTTTAATTTTATATGACTTTTAGAAATCTTGTTTTTTTATATATAGGTACACAGAAAATTTTTAACACCTAGATTCTGTATTAGAAGCAATTTTAGAGTTCAATTCAAAAATATAGGATTGTTCCCTTTTCTTTAAAAATTAAGTAAAAAGTTAAAAGAAGGAATAAAAAATAAAACATTTTTCTTTTTAAAATATTATTTATGAAATTTTTTTCTGGTATGTTTTTTGGTAGATTTACTTTATTTTTTTGAGTTTCGTCTTCGTCCAAATTAATTTATTAAAAAACGAGGAAGAGTGTAGTAGAGTAGACTATGTCAGCTCTGGGATACCCGCATAACCGTAACATATACATTATATCATCCGGTTAATTACTTTTGGCAAAATTTCAAACATTTAGCTTTATTAGGTGTAGTGTAATGCTCATATAAAAGAAGTAGTTGTATGGCATCTACTCGAACCCTCTGCAGTAGACGAACCACATTTTTCAGTAACTTTGGCCATTACACTAAACTATTTTTGGCAAAATTTCAGATACCCAGCTTCATCAGGTGTAGTGTAAAGCTCATATAAAAGAAGTAGTTGTATGGCATCTACTCGAACCCTCTGCAGTAGACCAACCACATTTTTCAGTAACTTTGGCCATTACACTAAACTATTTTTGACAAAATTTCAGATACCCAGCTTCATCAGGTGTAGTGTAAAGCTCATATAAAAGAAGTAGTTGTATGGCGTCTACTCGAACCCTCTGCGGTAGACCAACCACATTTTTCAGTAACTTTGGTCATTACACTAAACTATTTTTGGCAAAATTTCAGATACCCAGTTTCATCAGGTGTAGTGTAAAGCTCATATAAAAGAAGGAGTTGTATGGCAGCTACTCGAACCCTCTGCAGTAGACCAACCAAATTTTGCAGTAACTTTGGCCATTATACTAAACTATTTGTGGCAAAATTTCAGACACGCAGCTTCCATAGGTATAGAGTAATGCTCACATAAAATTAGAAGTTGTATGGCAACTCGAACCCGTGGACCAAAATGGCTGGATTTAAATAGCGATTCCGGTTATTGCATAAAAACGAATTTTTGAAAATTTCATAATCCTAGCTCTTTTATTTTTTGAGTTATCGTGATGACCGACGGACGGACAGACGGACAGACGGAAGGACTATATAGTCATATATATAATAAAAAATTCGTATAAAAAATTATTTGGTTGTAAAACTTGTGATTTTGATATGCAAGTTTTTGAAAAGCGAGATTTCGCAGCCAACCCACTTTCACAAAAGCCAGAAGAGCTCCAAGATGTGGTCCAAAAAGTAAGAGAGGAGAAAAGAATAACCCCTTTTACCAACGGCAGGCCAGGCAAAAATTATGTTATTAGGAAATATTATAAGGCATAAGGAAATATCCCATTGTAATCCAGAAACTATTACAAAGGCGTGTAATAGATGAGGAAGAAAACATAAGGAAATAGTTTAATTATCCAGAAAACTATTAAAATAAATTAAGTTATTTAATCTTTGAATTTATGAAGTTTGAATTCATAAGAAATAACAATATTTAAAATGAAAACATGGTATTTTTGACAGTAATTCTTTAAAAAAATTTGTGTTCGAACAAAAGAATATATGTTTTCGAAAATAGGCAACTGATGTTCGATTATACGTAAATTTGAGTTTTTTTTTAGTAATTTTTTAATAAAATTATTAATAATTTGTGTAATTTAATTTAATTTACTTAGTTTGAAAGGTTATTAAATTTCCTTTCGATTGATATATAAAACTAGTTATTCGGTCAAAATAAACCTTATTTATGATTAATTAAAGTCGCAAGTATCGTTAAGTGTTCGATTATAGGGAACTTAGTAAAATGGTTAAAAAAATTTAACTCTTATCCCATAATTTTTGATTAAAAAAAAACCATAACAAAAACAAAATATTTTTTTTTAAACGATTACATTTAATTTTTAAATTTTAATTTTTATTATATCATATATTTTATTGAATTATTACCATAGGTTATATATAATTTCTGCATAATTGCTGCATTTATGTAAAATTTATTTTTATATTTAAATGAATTATATGAAAAGTTTTAAATTTGTAATTGTATTTTAGAAATACGTTTATTGTATATTTTGTGTTTATAAGCTTTTCTAATAGCTACATAAACTAACCATTTAAAATAATTGCAATTTTGGAAAATTTTAATTATTAAATACATTATGCTTTGATTAGCTTTTTATCAAAAAATTTAATAATTCAAATTTTTTCACTTTTGTAATTGAATTGGAATAAATATATTTTCATTTATTTCAAGTTTTTTTTGTTTTTTGTTGTTGTTGTTGTTTAGACGGGGGGAAAGCAAGTCTCCCTTACACCTAGGCCTTGCGGCCCGTTGTGCACCCCTCATTAAATACTTTCTATTTATTTATAACTACTATATTATTTATTTTGTTTATATTATATATTTGTATATTTATATTATATTTGGTCACCATAGGAATTCGTAAAGAAAAATTATTTTTCAATAATTTTTTTTTTTAATTAAATATTGTATGACCTGACCGGGAATCGAACCTGGACCCCCTCGGTTAATAAGCCAAATGCTTACCCACTGCACCACCGAGGCCCCTTTTTTGTTTTTTAATATTTTTAAAAAATTGATAAATTAGTAAGAATTTGTAATATTTTTTAATAGGTAGTGTAATTGGAAAATGTTTTTAGTATTATAATGTTAATTTAGTTGTGTTAAAAAGACTTATGGATATCTCATTAAATTTGAACCAAATAGGTGTAGGGTATTTCTAAGTCGGTTGCACCGACTGACTATTTCTTTACTTGTTTCTGACTTTTCAATTCTGTTCGTTTATATGACTAGTTTGCTTTTTGAACCAATAACAAAATTAGAAAAATGACATATAAAAAGTTTGCTACACTTTTTGAACAAATGGAATTAACGAACGGAAAGCTTTAATTCAATTATTTCAAAAATAATAAGCCTCAGGACTAGTTTTTAAAGTTAATTGGGCGCCGTGAAATAAAGCCATAAAATGACATTATGGCTTTATTTCGCATTCAAATGCGAAATAAAGCCATATCGCCAATTTTTTCGCGTATGGCTTTAATTCGCATTCAATTGCTTTTTCCAGAATATTTATACATGTGTATATGTGGGATTCTCAATTAGGAGGGATTTTAGAGTTGGATTCAAAAGCAGGATTGCGGCTTTTTCCAGAATATTTATATATGTGTATATGTGGGATTGTTAGTTGGATTCAAAAGCAGGGCTTTACGCTTTTTCCAGAATATTTATATATATGTGTATATGTGGGATTCTCAATTAGGAGGGATTTTGGAGTTGGATTCAAAAGCAGGATTGCCCCCTTTTCCAGAATATTTATATTTATTAATTAGGGTTGATTATGTTTTGTATGAAATAGCTATGCCGAATGCTCATACCATTCTTTTCATTATAGTGTTGGATTCAAAATCTAGTTTCAATAATTGAGTTAGCGGGGGTTCGGGGGCGGCAGCCCCCGTAATGAAAATATAATATTATTTAACATGTTTTATTACAGTGTATTAAAAAAATTAGAAACTTATTAATTTTTTTAATGAATTAGGTATCCGAATTCTTATACCATTCTTTTCCTTTTAGTGTTGGATTCAAAATCTAGCTTCAATAATTGAGTTAGCGGGGGTTCGGGGGCGGCAGCCCCCGTAATGAAAATATAATATTATTTAACATGTTTTATTACAGTGTATTAAAAAAATTAGAAACTTATTAATTTTTTTAATGAATTAGGTATCCGAATTCTTATACCATTCTTTTCATTTTAGTGTTGTATTCAAAATCTAGCTTCAATATTTGAGTTAGCGGGGTTTCGGGGAGGGAAGCCCCCGTAATGAAAAAATAATATTATTTAACATGTTTTATTACAGTGTATTAAAAAAATTAGAAACTTATTAATTTTTTGAATGAATTAGGTATCCGAATTCTTATACCATTCTTTTCATTTTAGTGTTGGATTCAAAATCTAGCTTCAATAATTGAGTTAGCGGGGGTTCGGGGGCGGCAGCCCCCGTAATGAAAATATAATATTATTTACCATGTTTTATTACAGTGTATTAAAAAAATTAGAAACTTATTAATTTTTTTAATGAATTAGGTATCCGAATTCTTATACCATTCTTTTCCTTTTAGTGTTGGATTCAAAATCTAGCTTCAATAATTAAGTTAGCGGGGGTTCGGAGGCGGCAGCCCCCGTAATGAAAATATAATATTATTTAACATGTTTTATTACAGTGTATTAAAAAAATTAGAAACTTATTAATTTTTTTAATGAATTAGGTATCCGAATTCTTATACCATTCTTTTCCTTTTAGTGTTGGATTCAAAATCTAGCTTCAATAATTGAGTTAGCGGGGGTTCGGGGGCGGCAGCCCCCGTAATGAAAATATAATATTATTTAACATGTTTTATTACAGTGTATTAAAAAAATTAGAAACTTATTAATTTTTTTAATGAATTAGGTATCCGAATTCTTATACCATTCTTTTCATTTTAGTGTTGGATTCAAAATCTAGCTTCAATATTTGAGTTAGCGGGGTTTCGGGGGCGGAAGCCCCCGTAATGAAAAAATAATATTATTTAACATGTTTTATTACAGTGTATTAAAAAAATTAGAAACTTATTAATTTTTTGAATGAATTAGGTATCCGAATTCTTATACCATTCTTTTCATTTTAGTGTTGGATTCAAAATCTAGCTTCAATAATTGAGTTAGCGGGGGTTCGGGGGCGGCAGCCCCCGTAATGAAAATATAATATTATTTAGCATGTTTTATTACAGTGTATTAAAAAAAATTAGGAACTTATTACTTTTTATTTATTTTTTACTTTGTTTACTATTAAATTAGAATTTGTATCAATTTTACAATATGGCTTTATTTCGTAAAATTTTAGAAAATGATATGGCTTTATTTCGCATTTGTTTTTGATTTACTTATTTTCATTTCCACGATGAATAAATACCTTAAGATAAATCAAAATAGATATGTAAGTTAATTAAAATTAAACTAAAAATATACTTATAGAGATTCCATTATTATACCCTACACCTATAGAATAGGTAAAGGGGTATATTAACTTTGGTATGGTGTTTGTAACCACCTAAAGGAAGCGAGCTAGATATGGAAAAGTATATATATTTGTGATCAGCGTGACCGCCTTAGTTGATATAGCCATGTCCGTCCGTCCGTCCGTCAGTCCGTCCGTCCGTCCGTCCGTCCGTCCGTCCGTCCGTAGGCACGATAACTCAAAAAATAATGGAGCTATCTTGATGAAATTTTAACTGTAGATTACTAAGACTGAAAGTACGGCGGGGATTGCATATGGGCGAAATCGGCCGATGGGTTCGGATTTTGGACCTTTTAATCGATCGAAGGGCTAACAAACATATATAAAAAATCACGATAACTAAACAACTAATGACGCTATCTTCATCAAATTTGTACTGTAGGTTACTAGTAATGAAACTACTTCGGGGATTGCGTAAGGTCGGGATTGGACCATGGGTTCGGAACCTAGAACTTTTTGATCGAATTTAGGCCAAACGAGCATAATTACGAAACCAATGAAGATGGAACCTCCAAATTTGGTATCAGGGTGTTCCTTCCCATTTCCGAAGTGTCTTGGGAATTTGGGCCTCATTGGAGTAGTGGGTCGGGGACCAGCCACACATTTCCGAAGACCTTAAAGCATATCTTTAAAATTAATAAAGATAACAACTTGAAAAAATGTAGAAGCTTCCAATTTGCCACAAGGGTGTTCTTTACTATCTCTTGCGTGTTCCCTTAATTTGGGATCAATTGGAGAGGTGGATCAGTACCCCTCTCAGACCTCCCAAGTTTTAAAAGCTTATAATCGAAATTACTATAAATATTTACTTAAAATTAAGATAGACCGTTCAAATTGTGTACAACTTAACTAGTACTATAAGTAAAGCGCGGGCTGTATAAGGGCGAAATCACCCATGGGTTCGGATTCTGGACCTTTTAGTCGGTGTCAGGGATAACGAACATATATTAAAAATCACGATAACTCAACAACTAATGAGTCTATCTTCATGAAATTTGTACTGTAGGTTATTGGTGATGAAACTACGGCGGTGATTACGTACGGTGAGGATTGGACAATGGGTTCGGAACTGAGAACTTTTTGATCGAATTTAGGCCAAACTAGCGTAATTCCGAAACCAATGAAGATATAACCTCCAAATTTGGTATCAGGGTGTCCCTTCCTATTGCGTAAGTGGCTTTGAAATTTGAGCCCCATTGGACTAGTGGGTCGGGGACCAGCCACTCAGATCCGAGGACCTTAAAGCATATTTTCGAAATTAATAAAAATAGTAACTTGAAACAAATGTAGAAGCTTCAAATTTGGCCCAGGGTGTTCTTTACTATTTCTTCCGTGCCCCCCTAATTTGGGATCATTTGGAGTGATGGTTCAGGACATCTCTTAGACCCCCAAATGTGTAAAAGCTTATCATCGAAATTAATAAAACTAGTCACTTAAAATTAAGCTAGAACGTTCCAATTGTATACAAGGGTTAACTAGTATTGAAAGTATTACGGGACTGCATATCGGCGAAATCGTACCATGGTTTCGGGTTCTGGAACCCTTGACAAGTTCAAGGACTAAAAAACATATATCTTAAAAACACCATAACTCAAAAAATAATGCCGGTATTTTGATGAAATTTAAACTCTAGGTTACTAGTAATGAAAGTACCATGCGAATTGGTTCTGGTCGAGTTTAATTTCAAAGCCAAAGAATATATTTCCTATGTCCTATGTGTCTCCGAAATCTAGACTAAATTGTAGTGGTTCAGCTATGTTCAAAGGTACTTGCTGCATTTATGTAAAATTTATTTGAATATTTAAATGAATTATATGAAAAGTTAAAAATTTGTAATTGTATTTTAGAAGTACATTTATTGCATATTTTGCGTTTATAAGCTTTTCTATTAGGTATATAAACTAACCATTTAAAATAATTGCAATTTTTAAAAATTTGGATTATTAAATATATTATGCTGTGATTATCTTTTTATCACAAAATTTAACAATTAGAATTTTTTCATTTTGTAATTGAATTGGAATAAATATATTTTCATTTATTTCAAGTTTGTTTGTTTTTTAATATTTTTAAATAGATAAATTAGTAAGATTTTGTAATATTTTTTAATAGATAGTGTTATTAGAAAATGTTTTTAGTATTATAAAGTTAATTTGGTTAGCTATGTCTTACGATCAAATTAATAACAGCTTTTATGGTGTTAAAATGACTTATGGATATGTCCTTAAATTTGAACCAAATAGGTGTAGGGTATTTCTAAGTCGGTTGCACCGACTGACTGTTTCTTTACTTGTTTTTAAAAATAATTTACTGCAATTTCTTCTAATATTATTCAAATTTTTTTCTTGATGTTTTGTTCAATTATATATTCAATATTAAAAAGTAAATATTTAAAATAAAAGTAAATTAAATTAAATAGTTAAAATTTTTATTCGAAATAACTTACAATATACAAACTGCCCAATCCTAATGAGAAACTGCCTAATAAACATTCTCATTTACTCAAATTTAAGCAATGACAAATGAAGTAGCCGTACCATTTGTATACGCATACGAAATTGCATATGAATTTTTTTGTCTGAATACCTCAGGATAGGAAATCACATTAGAAGAAAAGAGTCGGGAACATTCTTTTGCCATTCTAGAACTTACTAGTTGTTCTAAACACTAAACAGCCTACAGATTTCTGTTTTTTTTTATTATGTACTTGCTTATGTTAAAAATGAAGACGGTTTCATGATACAAAACAAGGTTATATATTCCGAGTTTCATTTTTGAATTCTTCTGTTCTTCTACACCATAGTGATACTGATTACTACAGATTTTATAGATAAAAGTCAACAACATCATTACTTTAACCGGTATTTTGACAAAGAACTACCATCTATTCGATAAACTATCAAACACTATCTTTCAAATTCAAATTAAATATTTAATATATGTATATAAAATATTTAGAATATATTTTAAATAAAACACATACAATAAATTAAAAGTTGGTATAAATTATAGGTCTCTTCACGAACAAATAATTAAGCTTAATTCAATTAAAATCGTTTGTACCATACGTCGGGTTTTTAAAATTTAAAAATTGACAAAGCGTATAAAATTTTGTTATTGTTTTTTGTTATGTTGTTATGGTGACGTTTTGTTGATATTTAGTAAATAAAACGTTTTTAAATTTAAATCTTAAACTTCAATATCATCGAAATCCATTTTACAAAATTTAAAGAAAAAAAAAATTAAAAATAATACCAAAATTAAAAACGCTATTTTTTATATGAAATCAATATTCAAAATAGATTTTTTGACAAATTAAAAATGGTACGCGCGTATCGATTTCGGGATACGTCGACGTGTTGACGTACGGCGTATTGTACGTCATACGTCGTACGCTTTTGGTAAGGCCCAAAAAATTTAACTTTTATTTATTAACACGAAAATGTAAATATTTACCTTTTGTTTATAAACTAACTTGTCATCAGTTGTCAAAGTAAAATAACTCAATTAACGGTGGCGCGAAATAAAGCCATACGAAATAAAGCCATAAAATGACATTATGGCTTTATTTCGCATTCAAATGCGAAATAAAGCCATATCGCCAATTTTTTCGCGAACCTTTTGCAAATATGAAGTCTATATTTATGTTAACCGTAAGGAGAGTTTTGATTTCTGTTTCAAATAACTTAACGTTTCCGAATAAAAAATTAAACGGTTTTTTCTTTACCCTTTTTTTATTCAATCAAAATTTTACTTATTATTTAAAAAATTTAGCATTGCAATATGATTTTCAAATTGATTCTATTCGAAAATAGACTATGTTTTGGTAAATTTACAGAACGGTCACTTCATAATAATGAAAAATGGAAAGCAAAAACCAAAAGGAAAATACCTTTAAAATAATTTAAAAAAAATCGGCTGATATTTGTATCGTATATTATCGGCTCAAGAAATAAAAAAAAATCTTTAAGCAACACTTTCTTCCCATCTTAATAATCCTTTATTTAATTTAATGTTTTTTAAAAAACTTCAAAAAGCACAACAACACACAAATTTTTTGAATATAATATTTTCTAATTTGTTTTCATTTACTTTTAACTTTGGAATCTTACTTAAATCGTACTTAAAAGTTTCTTTTATATTTCACTTTCAAAATGAAATGAATCGCGGAGAAACTAGTAAATACATACAAACGGTACACGTACCAAATTTTGAAATTTGTCTGAAAATTTTTTCTCTACTGCCATTCTAGTACTAGTAATTCTATGGTTTAGACTTTAGAAAGACTTAATACAAAGGATTGTGTGTAAGGTGCAGTGTTGTCAGATTTTTTTTCTTAAAATTTACCAGAATATTTCGAAATTTCCCGTTTCCTCTCCTTCTCTACTACTTCTTTTTCCAAATTTTTCCAACAATTATAAAACGTATTTTATTTAGTATACTAAAAAAAAATTAAATAAATTAAATTACAGAATCCGACATTAATAAACAAAAAATAACATCAGTTATTCTATTGAGTTCATTATTGGTATATGTTAGTTATAAGCAGGATTTACGCTATGAACATAAAAAAGACGAAGAGTTAAAACGTTTGACGCTAAACACTTATAAAAAAGATTTAAAAGATATCAATGTTCATATTTTTCCTCTTATTTTTACAAATACATTTAACATATTTTATTTCAGTCCATATCTTTCACATTTTGCCTATTGTTCACTCTTTCTAGCTTAGTTCACAAAATTTTGATATTTTTTTTCCTCTAACTACCGCTCTATTGCTATAAATTGGTTCTTCCAAAGTATTAGAAAAAATTTTAAAACATTAAGCTTCAGAAATATCTTGGTGGAAAAGATTTCCTTAATGATCGACAATACGGGTTCTAAGCTCGTCGGTCAACCGGTGTTTCCATGACTTTCCTTTTTGAGAAGCTAAATACTCTACTACCATTCCGTTGAATCTGATGTTATAACAGTGGATATTTCTAAATCATTTGACCATGTGTGGCATGATGTTTTAATAGCAAAATCCAAAAGGCTGGTTTGTTTTGGTTTCGATTTTTAGGTTTGGGTAGGGTTTTTCTAAAATGGATTGGAGATTTTCCTTCAAATCGCGTGGTTCGAGTACTTGTTGATGGTTTTACATCCAACCATTGTAAAATTAATGCTGTTAATGCATTCCTGTCCCCCTCTCTTTCCTTAATATTTATCAATCACCTACTCTGAATAATCTCCGATTCAATTCACAGTTTCGTAGACGAACTTATTTCTCTGCAACTGATCGGTGGGAGTCTCCTGAACCGCACTGGGATATCTCGATAAAGTTCAAAATAGAACTACCTGCGTTATAAACGATCCCAGTACTACCACAAAATTCACTCCACTTAGATATCGGCGTATCGTCTGGTTACTAACTCTGTAATAGATACCTCCTAGGGAGTAACATCTGGTTCAAAGAAATCAAATAATTAATGCCTCCTCTTAAAGTTTTTCAATGTGAAACAAGGAGTGCGACAGATAAGATACTCATCTTTACACATTTGAATTGACAACTGTTGGTATCATGGTGTGCTACTTGTGAAAATTTTTGACGTTTATTTTATTTTTTTAATTCGTTTGATTATTTGTTTGCGAAGAAGGTGTAATTTTTGGTATTTTCCTGAAATTTAGTTTTTAAGAAACATGTAAAAATATAGAAATTTCATTTATGGAATTCATGATCAATAAAATTCAATGTTAAAGCGCAAACTACTTTAAACTATACATTATTTAAAATTTTTTTATCGATAGCATACCAATTTCCTACTAGAAATATGCAAAACAAAACTAACAATACTATTTCCAATTCATATTAGTTTTTATTAGTATCCTGTTTATATTTAAAAGTATTTTGAATTTTTTTTGGCCAAAAATTTTAGAAATAAATGTCTAATAAATGCAATCCATATTATTTTTAATTTTTTTTGTATTTGAAAATATTTTAAAAAAAATTTATATAATCATAGATAATATAATATATTTTGTGATCGGCAGCTCTCTAATATATTGTGAAACTTCACTTTATTTGTGAATAACAAAAAATATTCTATCTGATTATGTATCTTCTAACAATCCCAGGAGTACATTAATTTGCAGATTTTGTCACAGTTTTCAATCCTATAAAATATTATTTGTACCTTTCAATTTGCATTTTTTTACTTAAAAAACAAAAAATAATTCACATAATATTTAATAAAACTTATTTCATTTATCAACATTGTTTGTTTTGGAATGATACAAAATAGCCATTAACATTGCAATTATTATGTTAACATATTTTAAAAGAAACTGTTCTATATTGTTTAATAAAAAATGCTCTATTAAGTTTATGAAATCAAAACATCCGATTTTACTTAGCCAGAACACGTGTTAATTTTTTTACTTAAAATGCATAGAATTACTACAGGAGTACTAGAATGGCAATAGAGAAAATATTTTCAGACAAATTTCAAAATTTGGTACGGGTACCGTTTGTATGTATTTACTAGTTTCTCCGCGATTCATTTCATTTTGACAGTGAAATATAAAAGAAACTTTTAAGTAAGATTTCAAACTTAAAAGTAAATGAAAATAAATTAGAAAATATTATATTCAAAAACTTTGTGTGTTGTTGTGCTTTTCGAAGTTTTTTAAAAAACATTAAATTAAATAAAGGATTATTAAGATGGGAAGAAAGTATTGCTTAAAGAATTTTTTTTTATTTCTTGAGGTTTTACAAAATTCAGCCGATTTTTTTTAAATTATTTTAAAGGTATTTTCCTTTTGGTTTATGCTTTCCATTTTTCATTATTATTAAATGCCCGTTCTATAAATTTACCAAAACATTGTCTATTTTCGAATAGAATCAATTTGAAAATCATATTGTAATGCTAAAATTTTTAAATAATAAGTAAAATATTGATTGAATAAAAAAAGGGTAAAGGAAAACTTTTTAATTCTTTATTCGGAAACGTTAAGTTATTTGAAACAGAAATCAAAACCCTCCTTACGGTTAACATAAATGTAGATTTCATATCTGTAAAAGGTTCGTTCATATTTAAAAATGGCTAAAAATGTTTATATATTCACAAGACTATAAATACTTTTTGTTTTGTTAAAAAAATTATAAATTGTTTTTGGTTTACTTATTTTCATTTCCCCGATGAATAAATAAACCTACGATAAACCTTAAGATAAATCAAAATAGATATGTAAGTTAATTAAAATTAAACTAAAAATATACTTGTTGGAGATTCCATTATTTTTAAAAGTAATTCACTGCAATTTTTTCTAATATTATTCAAATTTTTTCCTTGATGTTTTGTTCAATTATATATAAAAGTAAATTAAATCAAATAGTAAATATCTTTATTCGAAATAACTTACAATATACGAACTGCCCAATCCAAATGTATTTCTATGTAAAAATGTAAACAAAAAAACTAATGAGAAACTGCCTAATAAACATTCTCATTTACTCAAATTTAAGCAATGACAAATGAAGTAGCCGTACCATTTGTATACGCATACGAAATTGCATATGAATTTTTTTGTCTGAATACCTCAGGATAGGAAATCACATTAGAAGAAAAGAGTCGGGAACATTCTTTTGCCATTCTAGTACTAGTAATTCTATGTTAAAATGGTTTAAATTTTCATTACAGCAATTTCCGGGGCAAAAGTTAGAGCATAGGCAGAATATACAAAAATACTATTCGTGTGACAAAGAAAAACGATAAATTACTGGGAGAAACATCCATAATCCTTGGAGAGTCATACATAATCCTTAGACAAGTATTGAGAGAGTGCCATAATCCTTGGCAAAAAGATGTTCTCTAAGGTCTTTTTCCTATAAAGTTGCTACTACATACAAAAAAAAGTGTATTCTACACAAAAATTTTTTCCATACTATTACATATTTTTATGGATACATGACATTTGAATTTTGTAAACAAACAAGAGAATGTAAACAAAGAAAAAATTTTATATTATGGTTGATGAACGAATTTTTTTTAAAATTATTTGCAATTGATTAAATTTTTATCATTTATTTTATATTAATGAAATTTTAACTTTGAATTGAAAAATTCGCGAAATATAAATTTAAAAATTAAAAAATAAGGTTATTGTAATTTTTTATTGTCAAAACATATAAAAAAATTTGAATATAAATTTAATCATTTTTCTATTTCTCTCCTATTGAGAGTATACTATATACCTCTCTTTCTAAAGTTAAGAATACTTGGCAAAATTTTCTCATGAAAACCTGCCTTAAAGGAAAAACATTAGAGAGAATGAGAAGCTGCCGATGTATTATTATATTATATCTGTGGTAATAACTAATTTACGAATTAAAAATCAAATGCGCACATTTTTGCAAAGCGTTTTTTTTACATGGTGGAGCCAAGGTCTTTTCCCTTTCATCGGCAGCACTGGGTTCTCCTCTACTATGTAGACAAGAACAAAACAATTGAAAAAAAACCGTTAATTTGGGTTGTAAACTGTTGGGCCATTGGCCTATATTTTTTATTGAAATTTGAACTAGATGGGAAATATTATATGTAATCTGAATTCACGTGAATTGCGTTTGAAATTTGAAACACTCTGATGTAGTCAGTCAATAGTGTATTAATTAAATAGCTGAGTAATAAGTACGTGGTGGAAGTATATATATGTCTATATTTATTCTGATATAAAGTAAATATAATAATAAATATATTAATATATAATAGTATAATATAATAAGTAAGTAATAAATTTTGAATAAAGAAAGCTTTTAAACAAGATTCTGTTCTTTCTGCATTTTTCGTTTATTGGGAGAAAGTAAGTAGTGTGGAAGAAGCAAAATATCAAAGTATTAAAAAAATTACCAGTTCGAAGAATTTATAATAGTTTCTATTTCTACAGGAATATTGAATAGACATTAAATGGAGTATGTATGACTAATAAATAAAAATGGAGACTGTCGTTTATAAACATAAAAAATTTAGTAAAAAATATAATAGAATTGAAGAAGCTCAACATGATGATGATTGTATTTTTGTAAAGGAATATCAAATTTCGTCAAAAATTTGCAGTTACGAAAGTTTTGGTCTTTTAACTGGCCCAAGTTCAATAACTAATATAGTTAAATCTTCTGGTGTTTGTAAAGATGAATATAATTTCTCAACTGCAAGTTCAAAATATAAATACTTTTCCAATCAGATGACCAATTTTTTTTCTAAAAAACAAAAACCTAAACAAACGGATTTATATGAAAGTACATGTATTAACTATAAAAAAGGCATGGAAGATGTTTCGTATTTAAATGATCTTTTCCGATTTCATTCAAATATGGTTAGAAATTTTAAGGCTAAACCGAGATCTCACAAAGAACAAATACGGCGAAATCAAAATACACTTTTGTGCCGCATTTATAGGCGTCGAAAAAAATTAGAACAATTTGAATTTGAATATGAAACTGAACAATTAAGAAGGAATTTTTGGGAAATTTTAAAAGAACGAAATCGATGCTATCATTATTCTCTTCAGTTGCTAAAAATTGTTCATGTAAAACTTTTACTTACAAAAAATTTAAAAAAATAATGTAATCCTTTTTTAAATATTGCATTACAATAAATTTCTTAAAATATAAAATTAAGTTTCGATAAGTAGAGTTAATAAAGATATATGTACAATAACGTAACGACTTTAATACTAATAAAAAATATTTTTAAAATAATTATTTTGTTTTCTGAATACGTATTAACAAAATCAGCTTAGCAATATCGAAATACATCGTGTTGGGACTTGCAATAAAAGAAAATGCATGTCTGGCTAGAGGAGAGTTTTTTTCTGCATTTAATGATAAAATTTGATTAATAGTCATTAGGAAAAATTAATTATTGATGTATATAAGTATTAGGTGTAAAATAAATTTTTTTGTAATCATAAGAGCTAATTTATATTTTTGTAATATAATATTTTTTGTAATCCTAAAATTCAGAAAATTAAAAAACAGGAATAAAATTTTTATACATATTACATAATATACTGTATTCATCATTTGTCATTTGTATCAAAATTCGGTAAAAGATAGAAATTTTTTATTTTATTTTCAAGAATTCTCAAAAAAGAGCTCATTCGCTTGTTCAGAGTGTTAAAACTTATAAATTTATAATATAAAAAGAAACAAAACCAAATATATTAAAACAAAAGACAGCTTAAATTTATGTAAAGCTAATTTAAAATTAAATTTATGTAAAGCTAATTCAAAAGATGTATGAATTCATGTTAACTTTAAGTTCATCATTAGTAACTTAATACGTAGTAAAGCTCATCTTACCAAGATCATATTGACAATTGCAATTTGAATTTGATCACAAAGATCATATTATATTGACATTTTCATTCGAAATCTAACATTTAATACGTCGGATTATTTACATTTGTCTATCACTACGCGGCGCCACCCCGCTGAATAATAGTACTACCATAAACCCAGAAGTACAAAATCAATTTAAATGTCAAGAGTTCACAAACTGTTTTCTATTTGTCATTTTATATTATGTTAATATTAAAAAAATTTTCTAAATAGCAAAATTTGGTGTTATAAATTAATTGTAAAAAAAAAAAAAATAAAATAAATAATTCGGAAAAAAATTTTACTGTTGAATAGTAAAATAGTATTGTAATAGTCATTGCCGACTGTCGTTATCATTTTGTTGTCGGCAGTAACAGATAAATTGTTGATTGACAAACAAAAATAAAAAAAGGTTATGACTATTTTTTTTAAATAATTGATAACAAAAAGATATGAACGAAAGACGTGATTTTAAAATAAATTAATGGTATGTTAAAAAATATAATATACCTTCACGGTTAAATGCGTCAACGAAATTGTAATATCGATGCATTTAAAAGAGAAACTCATTATTAAGAATCCCAATTTAATATTCAAAGGAATTAATATTCGCTTTTTTACACGGTATTTTCTTTTTTAAAACTTCTCAGAACACGTAACAAAATATAAAACATATTTAAAAAACACGAACTGGGGTCTAAGTACTGGTATGGTTGGCTACGACTTACGCTAAACGGAAATAGCTTGAGAAAAAATGACACCATGTAGGCCACATGATGAGTATGGGCAAGTTGCATTGACGTAATCTTCAATTATAAATAACGCAAGTGAATATTACTCAGTTCCACACGATTGTAGTTTTAAGTGTTGTCAGCAATTTATGAACTTATGAATGTATGTGTAAAATTTAGTTCATTCGAAGATAGGTTATCGTCGGAGAATGTTTAGTCAACTGATTTTTCAAAAGCAAAAAGTTTTTGTAATTTTTTATTCATATAAAAAAAAAAGGTTTGTAGCTACCTAAATAAAAAAATGGATTTGTAGATAATAAAAAAAATTTAATTTTTTATTTACATTGAGTAAGTAGGTAATTTTATTTTACTTATATCATATCTAGGTCATTTAAAAATGGATTATTATTTTAATTAACATCTGTGGGACTGAGCAAACATTCATAATTATACAATTTTAAAATTAGGTTCTAAATCTGTTCCTTAAACTAATTGTCTTTTATATAATTAATTATTTAAATTAACTTAATTTTATATTTTATCAATCAAAATATATTTATATATTTAATATAATAAAAATATATTTGTTCATTTTTGTTTTTTTTTAGTATGTATTTTGAAAGATGAAAAATAACAAATAGAAAAAAAAACCTAATATGGTAATCTTATATTGATTTTTATCAATTTCCAATACCAGAAATATTTTATATTTTGTCCGGTCTCAAATTTTTTTTATTTAAGATGGGCACAGTTCAAAAATTTTTAAATAATGAAAAAAAAAGAAAAACAACAAAAAAATAAAAGAAAAAAAAATCACTTTTTTGTTTGTATTGGTTAGTGCATCGAGTCTTACTAGTAATTTGTCCGGTCTCAAATTTTTTTTATTTAAGATGGGCACAGTTCAAAAATTTTTAAATAATGAAAAAAAAAGAAAAACAACAAAAAAATAAAAGAAAAAAAAATCACTTTTTTGTTTGTATTGGTTAGTGCATCGAGTCTTACTAGTAAAATTTGGTAGCAACGAAACCGGTTTTTTGTGAATACAAGAATTACGAAACCGGTTTTGGTGTATACAGAATTTTCACCGATTACGTCAACATTACGTCAAAATACTTCGATGCAGCAGCTGATACCACCCATGTGGCTTGGCTGATTTAGTGCGATTTTTGTCTTAAACAACAAAAACATGTCATAAAATTGATTTGTCATTTTATAAAACGTCGAAATTAGGAACTGCTCTATATCATTTTCATTCTTTTTTCTTAAAAATTAAATTTATTTTGCATTTAAACAAAAATTCTTAATTGCTTTCTAATGGGAAATTGTGTCGAAAAGCGATTCATTTTATTAAGGTCGTTTTGATAGGGCCCATCGAAATTTCAAATTCCGCATTTCGTATGCTTGAATTCCGTATTCTATCCTGCGATTTGCAAATGTTAGTTTTATTTGGAAGTTTCAAATTTATGTATATTTTACAGTTTACTTCGTCGAAACGAAAAATAGGTACTTCTACTGGTTATAGTAGGTATATTTGTTTCTTTTTTCCAGATTTAAATTTTGACTTTAAATTTGATATTAAATGCGTTTTTAAATCTGAACAGAGCTTGTTAGAATTTAAATATATTCACTGGTTTTCATTCAGTTTAAGCTTTTGTTCATTATAATTGATTACGGTCTCTCTTGAGTGTGTCGTGTGTCTTGTGTCTTGTTTTTCGTTGTATGAATTTTTTCTTTCATCAAAGTGGGATGAAATTAAGTTTTATTCCTTCGTTCTCCACTAATTGTGCAATTTCAATACGTACTTTGATTTTCTATCATGAATTCGTGTTGACAAGATTTTACTGGGACCTACGAAATTGGTACCGCTATCACAATATATTTCTTGGCATGGACCTCTTCTCAAACAGAAACGTCGAAGCGCTGCAAGGAACCCATCTGGGGATAAGTCAGTAACTAATTCAACATGCATTGCCTTGGTTTACATGCAAATGAGCATGAAGAATTGTATCTTTTGGTGATGCGGCGAAATTAATAAGGCTTCTCGCATTTTAACTGCTTTTAAGTAGCTTGTTACTCTTTGAGCCAGTTTTAGCCTTTCATTTAAACCAAATCTTCTGCATTACACTCTCTTCTGCAATAAATCTTCTGTTTCTCTTTGGCCATGACACGAATCACAGTCGGCAGGATTTTCCTTGGTTACCACATGCTTCCAAACATTCTTAACTAAAATGTTATGGATTTACGAAACTCCGTCAGCTCTTTTGCCTGGGTTGACTTGGATAGCTTTTTGGGAGGTTTCGATTTGTCAATGTTTTTCGTCTCTAGGAATTTTGCTAGGCACTAAACTTTTCTTTCCTAGCTTATATAAACCAACAAAAAAAAACGGTAAAAACCAAATCCAAATCTTGGTTAAATGTCATCTGCAAGAAAGCAATTCAATTCAAGAAAGACCATTTCAAAATGTTCAAGGCAAATGCGTTTGATTTCTTATTTGCAAAATATAAAGCTGCCAGAAACTATTGTAAGAGAATTTTCAAACAACAAAAGTTTCTTTACAACCAAAGATAAAAACGTAAAATAATTAATCTACCTCACTCCAATCATTTGTTTTGGAGCATGGAAAGAGTTTAAAGAGTATCTTTTGATTATTCGCCGCTGATTGATAAAAATAATTCTATCATAACAGATTCAGTTGCTAAAGCGAATTTGTTTGCAAAATCCTTTGCACCAAATCCTACGATTCCTCCTACAGGACAAACTACACCACTGCCTTTTGTTGAACCTACTAGGGTTCAAATTCTTCTAAGGATTTACTTTAGAACACGTACTGTAGTGAAAATGGTTGAAAATTTAAATGTTAGAAAGTTGGTCTGGTCCTGATGGAATTCCTGCGATTGGTCTTAAACATAATGCCTCTCCAATTTCGAAACCTTTATGCAATTTTTTTTCACTATCATTTTCCACTGGAAGATATTAGAGTTCATGGAAAATTGCTCAAGTTTCTCCAACCTACAAAAAAAGTGTCAAAAGCTATTACCCTCCAATTACAGACCAATAGCCATTATTTCCGTTATTTCCAAAGTTATGGAAATTCTCGATAACAAACGGTTGATGAGATTCCTTAACTGCAGAGTTATTTTGCATGATAGGCAATATGGCTTTAAAAGTCAAAGATTTACCTGATATAGGTGATCTTTTAACATTCCTCAGCGAAAGCTCAACACCAGTATTCATTGTTCCGGTGAATCTGAGGTTGTTGCTCTTGATATCTGAAAAATCTCGAGGGTCAAGTGTGTGTGGCACTTTGCTTTTTTGAACAAATGTCCAGCTTTTGGTTTTGGAAGTTTTTTCTGCAAACGGATTGAGGATTTTCTTTCGAACGGTCGTATTAGTGTCCATGTCAACAGTATTATGTGTCACACTTGCATAGGACTCCGCCTTATCACAAACATTTTTATTTTTATTTTTATTAACGATTTACTTTTCTCTACCCTCAATCCAATCCATAGCTTCGTCAACGACAGTACTCTAGTGGCGTCCTAAGATTTTCTTAAGAAAACTAATCTCAGATCTACCGCAATCAGTTCGAAAAAAAATAAAATGGTTAGGCTGCTAAATGCTTGGGCTTTCTGTTCCATTGTAAAACCGATCTAAGATGGAGTACAGCTCTCACATTTGGACAAGCGCATCCCAAACTTCTTTGAATTACCTCGTCAAAATTCAAAACCGTGCACTACGCGACTTAGCTCTCGTCGAAGTATTGGAGAGATTTCCCTGTTTTATAGATATCTTGTAGGTAATGACACTTACTCAATTGAACTAAAGTCAATTAGGAGGCATAATTCCAACGTAACATTAAATGCTCATTTCTACACTGTGGAAATTCCAAGATGGTTTAAAACTGGTTATGGAACTCATTTGTTGTGATATCGACATGAAACATGCTTCTATCTAATGTGTTCTCCTCTGTTAATGACATTCCATACTATAACTTGCAAAAATTTGAAACAAATCTTTTCATATTCATTTTCAATCTACCTCCAAATTCCCCCTTCAACTAAAGCTACATATTATGTATAAGGAAATCCGTTCCTAGTGTTTAGTTAGCATGAAAAAAAAGCTACGAAAGTGGTTCATTTGTTTGAGTGCTGCCAGCTATGTTGCCATGCAATAACTAACTGTGAGCTACTCCAAGCAAAGATACGTGCTTATCGTGCAAATTGAAGTGCTTTGAATAACGCGTCAGAAAATACATGAATCTCCACTCCTTCGTTCTTTGGTCTATAGTAAATCCACCGATTGATTTTCATATATTTCAGATCTGGAAGTTTATCATAATAATTTGACCACTTTTCTACTTTATTGCTTTATCAGAGCGTGGTGCAGTAAATAAAATCAAGAATACTCATGTGGTGATTGTAATTCTTTACTATAGGAACTAAATTCATATGGCCCAAACTAAGATATTCATTTATGCATCTAACATATTCGTTCTTTAATGTTGGATGTGATATGAATCTGCATTCCAATTAAAGAACACAACCAACTGCAGTATCTCTTGACTTGCCCAAATAATTCCCATGATTCAGTTTCACAAGTGGTAACTGAACAGCACAACGAGCAGATTTTAAACGTCTTGTTTTGTTCACAAAAATCCTTCACACCTTTTCTCATCTCCTTTGAGATTAACTGGAGGGGTAAAATCTTCAATTTCCCATATTTTTTTGATTTCTGTCTCTAATAATGTTGTATGAAAGATTCTGATGTTCAAAGTTTTTAATTATGGTTGATGAACTGGTCCCGGCAAAATTCAACCATGCAAAGTGCAAACATAATCCACTACAAAATTCAAATGAGATACTTGCTTCTCTCTTTCGAAGTCCTTGTAATAATATTTGGTTCAGCACATCTGCATCCAATAGTATCTAAATCTCTCGGATTATCTAAATCTAAATCAGTTATGTGGCTCCATGCATGATGAGCTTGCGCAAGATCAAACCTGTAACTCCTACTTCTTGGTCTGGCTTCATTGGCTGAATTGTGACACTAGATCTTTATACCCGTATGACTGTAGGTCAAAGGGTATAATAAATTTGCCATTACGTTTGTGACGCAGAGAAGGAGGGGGGGTAGATATAGACTTAAGTGTATGGATCGGATCAGAATTGAAAAATAAATCGATTTAGCTATGTATGTCCGTCCGTCTGTCCGTCCGTCACCACGATAACTCAAAAAATAAAGGAGCTAGGATTTTGAAATTTTCACAAATTCGTTTTTATGCAATAGCCGGCATTGCTATTGAAATCCAGCCATTTTGGTCCACGGGTTCGAGTACCTACCATACAATTTCTTATTTCATATGAGCATTACTCTATACCTATTGAAGCTGCGTGTCTGAAATTTTGCCAAAAATAGTTTAGTGTGATGGCCAAAGCTACTGCAAAATTTGGTTGGCCTACTGGAGAGGGTTCGAATAGCTGCCATACAACTCCTTCTTTTATATGAGCATTACACTTCACCTAATGAATCTGGATGTTTGAAATTTTGCCAAAAATAGTTTAGTGTAATGGCCAAAGTTATTGCAAAATTGGATTGGTCTACTGCAGTCGGTTTGACTAGCTGCCATACAGCTCCTTGTTTTATATACACCTAATAAAGATGTATGTTTGAAATTTTGCCAAAAGTAATTAACCGGATGATATAATGTTTATATTACGGTCATACGGGTATCCCAGAGTTGACACAGTCTACTCTACTACACTCTTCCCCGTTTTTTGAATGTAGGTAAAATTTCGCGATCTATGTCTTGGACCCATATGTTAACTGCTTTGCTTTTTAAATTTGGAAATTGTGTGATTTCACCTGTGATGAAGGAAGCTTGAGACCCCCGATAAATCAAAACTCTAACAACCGTTTGTATGCCAGACAGACCACGCGAACACAGAATTTTGCAGTGGGTCCTGATTTAACATAGATTGCACTTGTTTTGTTGTTTCTGCGATATGCTGGTTTGCCTTAACGCAGAGCTTCTAGGTTTCTAAACCGCACTTTAAAAAAATTCCTCAAGTTTTCCCATGATGATTCCTCTTTTGTCCCACTGATCTTTTGCTTCCATTGTTGGTGAGATTGATGAGGCAATTTCCAAAACAATAGATATACAATGGTCGTGTCCCAATTTAAAATATTTACTTACAAGTTTTTTAATGCCTGAAAAGCCTCTGATGTATCCATAAGCTTACGGATATAGTAGGCTGTTTTTCGAACCACTTTATTTTTTTAAAAGGCGAGATTTAAAATAGCGAGATTAAAAATGTCGAGATTTCGTACCGCTCCCCCCAACAAGCACTCTTTTGTTATCTTACCGATCTTTCAGCACCTTCCATGCAGGCTAATAATTTAGATGACCCTCTAGTGCCTCAGGAGTTGCTCTGATTCACCACTGTGATAGAGCTTTAAATATTGCAGCCAAAGTCGAAAAAGGTTGATCGTAGCCTTCGCGTTTTTCCCTTGAAGCCGAGTGATCGAGTGTATTTTTAGAAGCTAAGTACACCACATGCAATAAACGTCCCGTGACTTCTTTTGGGAGTAATGACCCATTAAATGAGTTATAACTCTCTTTACTACATTTTGAGTTATAACATCATATACAAATATATAAGTAAAATATTAGATGCAAAACAATATGTATTTATATATTTGTATATTCGAGATTCTGTATTAGGAAGCATATTAAAGTTGGTTAAAAATCAAATGATCCTTTTTCCAGAGTATTTATGAATTCATGTATGCGAGACTTTGGAAATTGACTTTGGGATAAAATAACAAGTGATGAAAAAAACCAAGGGTAAACTAAAGCTACATATTATGTATAAGGAAATCCGTTCCTAGTGTTTAGTTAGCATGAAAAAAAAGCTACGAAAGTGGTTCATTTGTTTGAGTGCTGCCAGCTATGTTGCCATGCAATAACTAACTGTGAGCTACTCCAAGCAAAGATACGTGCTGATCGTGCAAATTGAAGTGCTTTGAATAACGCGTCAGAAAATACATGAATCTCCACTCCTTCGTTTTTTGGTCTATAGTAAATCCACCGATTGATTTTCATATATTTCAGATCAGAAGGTTATCATAATAATTTGACCACTTTTCTACTTTATTGCTTTATCAGAGTGTGGTGCAGTAAATAAAATCAAGAATACTCATGTGGTGATTGTAATTCTTTACTATAGGAACTAAATTCATATGGCCCAAACTAAGATATTCATTTATGCATCTAACATATTCGTTCTTTAATGTTGGATGTGATATGAATCTGCATTCCAATTAAAGACACAACCAACTGCAGTATCTCTTGACTTGCCCAAATAATTCCCATGATTCAGTTTCACAAGTGGTAACTGAACAGCACAACGAGCAGATTTTAAACGTCTTGTTTTGTTCACAAAAATCCTTCACACCTTTTCTCATCTCCTTTGAGATTAACTGGAGGGGTAAAATCTTCAATTTCCCAAATTTTTTTGATTTCTGTCTCTAATAATGTTGTATGAAAGATTCTGATGTTCAAAGTTTTTAATTATGGTTGATGAACTGGTCCCGGCAAAATTCAACCATGCAAAGTGCAAACATAATCCACTACAAAATTCAAATGAGATACTTGCTTCTCTCTTTGGAAGTCCTTGTAATAATATTTGGTTCAGCACATCTGCATCCAATAGTATCTAAATCTCTCGGATAATCTAAATCTAAATCAGTTATGTGGCTCCATGCATGATGAGCTTGCGCAAGATCAAACCTGTAACTCCTACTTCTTGGTCTGACTTCATTGGCTGAATTGTGACACTAGATCTTTATACCCGTATGACTGTAGGTCAAAGGGTATAATAAATTTGCCATTACGTTTGTGACGCAGAGAAGGAGGGAGGGGGTAGATATAGACTTAAGTGTATGGATCGGATCAGAATTGAAAAATAAATCGATTTAGCTATGTATGTCCGTCCGTCTGTCCGTCCGTCACCACGATAACTCAAAAAATAAAGGAGCTAGGATTTTGAAATTTTCACAAATTCGTTTTTATGCAATAGCCGCCATCGCTATTGAAATCCAGCCATTTTGGTCCACGGGTTCGAGTACCTACCATACAATTTCTTATTTCATATGAGCATTACTCTATACCTATTGAAGCTGCGTGTCTGAAATTTTGCCAAAAATAGTTTAGTGTGATGGCCAAAGCTACTGCAAAATTTGGTTGGCCTACTGGAGAGGGTTCGAATAGCTGCCATACAACTCCTTCTTTTATATGAGCATTACACTTCACCTAATGAATCTGGATGTTTGAAATTTTGCCAAAAATAGTTTAGTGTAATGGCCAAAGTTATTGCAAAATTGGATTGGTCTACTGCAGTCGGTTTGACTAGCTGCCATACAGCTCCTTGTTTTATATACACCTAATAAAGATGTATGTTTGAAATTTTGCCAAAAGTAATTAACCGGATGATATAATGTTTATATTACGGTCATACGGGTATCCCAGAGTTGACACAGTCTACTCTACTACACTCTTCCCCGTTTTTTGAATGTAGGTAAAATTTCGCGATCTATGTCTTGGACCCATATGTTAACTGCTTTGCTTTTTAAATTTGGAAATTGTGTGATTTCACCTGTGATGAAGGAAGCTTGAGACCCCCGATAAATCAAAACTCTAACAACCGTTTGTATGCCAGACAGACCACGCGAACACAGAATTTTGCAGTGGGTCCTGATTTAACATAGATTGCACTTGTTTTGTTGTTTCTGCGATATGCTGGTTTGCCTTAACGCAGAGCTTCTAGGTTTCTAAACCGCACTTTAAAAAAATTCCTCAAGTTTTCCCATGATGATTCCTCTTTTGTCCCACTGATCTTTTGCTTCCATTGTTGGTGAGATTGATGAGGCAATTTCCAAAACAATAGATATACAATGGTCGTGTCCCAATTTAAAATATTTACTTACAAGTTTTTTAATGCCTGAAAAGCCTCTGATGTATCCATAAGCTTACGGATATAGTAGGCTGTTTTTCGAACCACTTTATTTTTTTAAAAGGCGAGATTTAAAATAGCGAGATTAAAAATGTCGAGATTTCGTACCGCTCCCAAAATGATTCTTTTTCCAGAGTATTTATGAATTCATGTATGCGAGACTTTGGAAATTGACTTTGGGATAAAATAACAAGTGATGAAAAAAACCAAGGGTTTTTAAAAAACCACATTTTCAAAATTATATTGTGTTTCATACTGAGTATTTTATCGAAATATAATGTTGGAGCTAATGTTAACGTTTAATTTAGGAAACATGTACACTGGTAAGTTACTGCTTACTTATAAAAACTTACTTATTTATAAGTCGAGTTTGAGGGGCTATTAACCTCAATGGGGAAGGTTCTCAAATTTATCGAGGATCTATTCAGCTATGAATTAAATTGTGAATTCCACCAAAATTTGGAATTTTACTTAGAATTGGAATGGAATTTTATCTAATGTTTAAATTCGAAAGATAAAAAGCTTGCACAACTTCCTTAAATTAGAATCATTGTAAAAATAAAATCATTTGCTATTTTATCAAATTATGGTTTTGGTTTCAATGAAACAATTATTATTATTATTATTAATATATTTGTCTAGAATTATTATTAATATATTTGTCTAGAATGAGGTGTAACAAACGCATTCAATTAAATGTGTTTTGTTGGATGTGTTCAATTATTAAAAAATAAAATATTAATGTTTTGCTGAATGTGTTTTATTTTAGAAAATAAAATATCATAAATTATCATAGGCAGGCCAAAAAATATTTTATTAATTTTTAATATAAAAAAATAAACAAAAATTTTTTTTGGCCTGCTTATGATAATTTATGATATTTTATTTTCTAAAATAAAACACATTCAACACAACACATTCATTATGAAAAAATTGATTTCAGTTTTAAAAATCACAGAAGATTTTCTGGGAATTTTAAATAAATAGTAAATCATTTTGGTATTAAAAACTAAGACGATGCTTCACATCACATGAACAGTTTTGTAGTAAGTCTTTATTAGTTTCAGTTGAAAACTGAAATAATGGCGAAGGCCAAATGTACGCTTTGTTGCGTTGCTTGCCTTTTGCTTTGGAAAGTAAATAAATCAAGCAATGTTTCAAAGCAATTTCAAAGCTTCCCTCATCTCATCCCTGAAATAAAGCCAAATGAACTGCACCTTAGTAATCAAAGCAAATATATTTTTTTTACTTAATTAGGTAGGTATAATAAAAAAAATCAAAAAATTAATTTGCATTTGATAATGCAAAACTCAATTCATAATTCAATTTTATGTCCATAAAAATAGGTACATAATAAAACATGTTGAGTAGGTACATTGTAGAATGTTGGCAACATATAAGTATTTCGATTTGAATATAAACAAAGGTTATGAAACAATATACAGAGCTTAGCAACATTTTAAAAATATGTCTACATAAAGTTAATAGATGGAGAAATAGATCATTATTGAAACAAAATAAACCTATAAAAAAATTTCAAATCTTTTAACAAACAATTTTATCGAATTTAAATTCAAAAATTTAAAATTTAAACAAGTACGTAATTGAATAAAAAAAAAATTAATTGAAATTAAAAAAAAAATTCACCAAGAAGGGATTTGAACTAACGACCCCGAAATTTTATCAAATTTAAAACATACAAAAGGTATTACAACATGTAACAGTTTCGACTTTATTTAAGAAAATAATATTGATATACAATATATGTGTACATGTATACAGGGTGTTCCCGACTCGATGGTCTTCCTTCAAATGGGTGATCGGGCATATCGAGCAGAACAAAAAATTGTATGGGAGGGGGGGGGGGTCTATTTTCATTAGTTTAGAAGTTATGGGGCCTTAACTGTTTTTCGACCATAATTTAGTTTTATTTCGATAAAATTGGAACCAAATAAGATAAAACAAAAATAAGTATAGCATTTAAATGCTCATTAATGCAGAATTCTTCAGTACTATCAAACATTACTCTAAAGTTTCTCAGTCTGAGGTTATAAGAGCTTAAAGTCCAATATTTTTAACAAAATATCAATTAAATCCCTTTTATCAAGAAAATAACGGTATTAACATAACAGTTTTTTTACTTCAAAATATTACCCTTCTCTTTCCCTGCATTTTGAGTATACTAGCACTTTTTAGCTCAAAAACTTTGAAAGTTATAAAGTAAAAACTTTTTTGTGATACCTGAAATTTAACTAAATTTGAGTTTTTTTGAAAAAAATTTTTGAAAAAAATTCAAATTTAGTTAAATTTCAGGTATCATAAAAAAGTTTTTAAAAGTATCATAAAACTGTTATGTTAATACCGTTATTTTCTTGATAAAAGGGATTTAATTGATATTTTGTTAAAAATATTGGACTTTAAGCCCTTATAACCTCAGACTGAGAAACTTTAGAGTAATGTTTGATAGTACTTAAGAAAACTGCATTAATAAGCATTTAAATGCTATACTTATTTTTGTTTTATCTTATTTGGTTCCAATTTTATCGAAATAAAACTAAATTATGGTCGAAAAACAGTTAAGGCCCCATAACTTCTAAACTAATGAAAATAGACCCCCCCCCTCCCATACAATTTTTGTTCTGCTCGATATGCCCGATCACCCATTTGAAGGAAGACCATCGAGTCGGGAACACCCTGTATAATGAAATTAAAAATAATTCTTATTTTCTTTCAATTGAAATTCCGTCATTCTGTGACGGGCGAACAGCTAGTATTTCAAATAATATTTTTTAATGAATTTTAAAAGACCTCATAATTTTTGTTTTAAAATTTAAACCAAGTAACATAGAATTCAAAAAGCTTTAATGACGTCATACACAATTTATGATATACATTTAAGCTTAAAAATATATTATTGTATTTTAACTTTTTCAGAGAGAGTTTAAAAGTTACTGGAAAGTTATATAGGTGTTTGTCTATAAATACATATAAACAAGTTTCTTTTTAGATTAAGATTGCCATGAATTTCGAATCCTGCAAATAGAAGTTTTACTAGATATGTGTAAAACAAAATTGGTATGTATATCACAAAAGTCAGAAAAGAACTTTGTACGTCATGTAATTGATAAATATAAAAATAAAACCATTAAAAAATAGAACTCAAAAGGGGTAAACTTAATGAAATTTTGTTATTCACAGGTCATGGGACAAATATATTTAGTTAAAATTTTTAAATCATATACACTAAATTAAGGTTTAGAGCGAATTAATTAACATAAAGTTTGTATTTTATTTGGCTTTATTAATTTAATACATGTGGATGCAATTGTTGAAGCTTATCGATTCATTTATGATGTTTAACGGATTTCAACATATTTTAAGTACGAAGAAAAAATATTTAAGAATTGACATTAAAAACTTTTTAGTTTTTTAATTTTTATTGTTTTTTGTCAAAATTATTTTTATTTTAATGTATGTGGTATTAAATACAAAAATTATATATATATGTACATTTATATGAGGAATATGCGTTATTGCAAAAAATAGTACATTTTGACTTTTTGAACTATGTTTTTGCTACTTATTTGTTTATTATCGATTTCCGCCTAATGAGTTCCATAAAGTCAAATAATCTATTTGACTTGAATCCTAATTATATGGATATTATAATAGTATTTATTTATATTTTTTTAATTAAACAAAATTTTAAACTGATTATGAAAGCTCTCAATATTTTCTTTTTAAAAAATGCATTTTGTAGACAGATTGCAGTTTACGAACAAAATTGCCGACTGTAAGAGTAGAGTAAGCGGAGTGTGGTAGAGTAGACTGTGTCAACTCTGGGATACCCGTATAACCGTAATATAAACATTATACCATCCGGTTAATTATTTTTGGCAAAATTTTTAAAAACTTAAACATAAATAAAACTAAACTACTTTTGGCAAAATTTCAGACACTCAGTTTTTACAGGAATAGAGTAATGCTCATATAAAAACAAAGTTGTATGGCAGGTACTCGAACCCGTGAACCAAAATGGCTGGATTCAATATCCATACCCTTGAGTCTATATCTACCCCCTTCCTTCCCTGCGTCACAAACGTAATGACAAATTTAGTATACCCTTTTGACTAATAGTCATACGTGTATAAAAATTGTATAGTTAGTTATTTTTGCTTTTAATATTGTCAACCCTCTACCAGTTTAAGCTGCTAGGGTTGAACTCGTAATTCTTGTAATTGATATATTGAATCATCAATTTTGTACTTTTTATGATATTAATAAATAAATAAAATATTTTGAGAAGAAATGCAAAACAAATTTTCAATTAATTTTTGAAAGTTTATAGGTTATACATATATTTAGTTTTTAATACAACATTTAAGCTCAGTAAAACACCATTTTTTTTTAAAGCTTTAGTGTAAAACTGTAAAATATACTTACTACATGCAAAGGTATTATAATATCTATATGATGTTTATAAGTTAAAGATTTGTATATTCTGTTCTGTTTTACTTTTGTAAAATATATGTATGTATATTTTATACATACATATAATGTGTAATAAGCAGCCTTAAAATTCTGCTTCTTACTAATTTAACATGATAAAAAAATTTGTTGCAAAATATTGTTTTGTTACATTTTAATCACAAAGATTTTTTTTTCGTTTCGATAAAATTCCGTTATTTATTTTTCATTGTGTTGTATGAGGTTAATAAATTAATAAATAAAAGCTTTTTACCCCTAATTTAAAAAAAATAATAATATTTACGACTTTAATAGCTTTTTTAAGTTTTGTTTTTATGACCGCGCATGTAAGAAAAGAATACTTATACATTTTTTCATTTTCTATATGTAGAGAACTAAATGGATTTTGGTTTTATATTATATATGAAATTGTATAAATTTTAGATATTTTATGAAAATTTTGGTTTTAAAAAATCTAAGTTTAAATTTGCTATTTTAATAGCATAAATACAATAATATATATCCAAACAGTTATTTTATTATTGTGTAATGAGTGTCAACGTATTCCCTGTTCACAAATTAAAAACATGCGCAAAACCAACTTCGAGTTTCGAAACTCAGAATAGGTTTGTTTGTTTTGTTTTCTCTTTTCAACTAAAGTAACAAAATAACAACAACATGATATTAAAATATATTAACTTTATCTACTT
The DNA here is from genome assembly GCA_963082915.1 of Dolichopus griseipennis. NCBI lineage: Eukaryota > Metazoa > Arthropoda > Insecta > Diptera > Dolichopodidae > Dolichopus > Dolichopus griseipennis. The sequence goes on along the minus strand of OY720442.1, from coordinate 147,934,815 downwards.
AATGTTGTAAAAACACATACTTTCGGGCGTATTCCAGTTCTTTGGAAATATCCGTTTCAAGCTGAGCAAAATCTTGGTTGAAAACATAGGAGTATCGCGTGACCGTGTTTTATTCGGGCACTTACAAAATACAAATAATAAAAAAAATGAAGAATAAAGAGGATATAGATTCGAAAGCAAAATAAAATATTTAAAATTCTGTGTACCTATTACCTATTTTATTTTAAAGCATAATTTTTATTTAATAATTTCGAAATAAATCGTTATATAAGATATTTTGTCTTGTCAAATTGAATCAAAAGTTTTAAAATGCGAAAGAATTAAAAATTTTAAAGTTTAAAAGAAATTGAAACAAAAATTTTAGAAAGCAAAAAAAGAATTTATGATATATAATTAAAAGTTTTAAAAAGCAAAAGAATTAAAAATTATAAAATCAAAAAGAAATTGAAATACAAATTTAAAAACGAAAAGAAAATTTTTATGATACATAATTTATTATGTGAAAATATAAAATATTAATATGTACATATTGCTAAAAGTTAGCCAATTTTTAAATAGTTAAATTTAAATTTTTATTTATGTCTTAAAATTGTTTTATAATTCTATAAAGAAGTGGATGGAAAAATAAATTTCATATATCAATTGTAAAAATATATATTTAGGCAGGTTCTCTAAAATAAAAAGTGCATTATAAATTAATTACATGTGGATTAAAAAAATTTTTTTTTTAAATAATTTTGAAAATTAAATCGCAAAAAAAGTATGGATACAAGTATAATAAATAAAAGTACAAAAGTGCAAAAAGTATGTATGTACTTATTTTAAGTACAAAATATATAAAATTTTTACAAATATAATTAATGTTAAAAAATGTTTCAAAATATAGAATTTATATTTACTTAAAAAGATGCATATTATTTTAATTTTTTTAGGAAGTAGTAATTGATATTTTTAGTTCTTTGTTTTTATGAAAAAAGGGATTACCCATTAATAGAAAATTTAAATATAATATCAAAACTAAAAGTTTTTTATAATTTTGTTGGATAAATGTTTAATGAAGAAGTTACTATTACAATTAGGAATAATAAATTTTTATGAGTTATGGTAATTATGGTAATTAATGATAGTTATATAATTTTAATATTTTTATTTATATTGGTAGATACATACTAATCTAAGCAATACACACTGGATAATTAGAGCATTTCAATTTCTTTATAATATTATATTTATATATATTTTAATTTATAATGTTATTATATAAAAATTTTTTCATACAAATATAAGATCGTTTTAAAAAATTCTTTGAGATTGAATTTTCAGATTAATGTTTAAATTATTGTCTGGTGTTAATTTATAAATATTTTAATTAATATTTTAATTTTAACAATCATTTTTTTAATTTTAACGATTAAATGGATTCAAGATTAAATCTGGGTCACTGAAATGAGAAAAGCAGAATTCGGCTACACATTTCCTTACTATACATTTACCTTACCTTGCTATAAACAAAAGTGGAGTTTTGTAATTGTTGTTAATGTTTTAAGAACAATAAATTTTAAATCCACAATCTATTTTTTATAAGGTGAAGGAACTAGAGAAGAAATATAAATAATATAGTTAATAAAACCTGAAAGAATAATCATAACTAACTCAAATAAAATGCATCTGTAAAAATTATAAAAAATGCATTTGTAAATGTTATAATGGACTTTATGGACTAATGGGTTGTTTTATGTTTATCGCTTACATTTTATATTAATTAGAAAGAAAATAATACGAAAGAAAATACCAACTATAATTAGTTTACGTATACTTGAATTTTGTTTTCATTATATTTATATAAGTATATGTTATATTTTATGTATTCTGTTTTTTTTTCATTATAAATTATATTTTGTTATTCTTATAAGCTAATTGTAGCTCAATTACTATAAATTCCCTTTTTTTTGTTGAAAGTTATGTGTTGTATTCAACAAAAGCTGTTTATATCAGGTAAATTGTATAATAATATAAAATATTTAGTAAAATTTAAGAATAAAATTTACCTATCGGTAGTATATTTTTTTTCTTTTTTTTTTAACTACTTCTTAAACAACACTTAGTGTTTATTAGTGTGTATTTCGATAGTTTCATTATGAAAATTATTACATTTTCGTATTCTTTTCTTAAAGATTTTAACGATTTTTTTTTTTTTTTTGGAAATTATAAATTAAATTCTATAGATTGCATACGTAACTTATATTTAATTTATTATTTATGTAAAAGATTTTTAAAAAAATTAATTTTTTTTTATCTATGATTAGTTATTTGCGTGAAAAATAAAAAAAAATTTAAGGATTTTTAAAATTTTGTTAAAATTTTTTTTTTATTAATTAATAAAAATTTATAGATATTGTAAAAAGAATAAATTTAGTTAAAATTTACGTTATTCAATTAACTTATTTAAATTTTTTATACATTTTCATGTTTTATTATAGATATAAAGTTTAAAAAAAAAATTGTGTTATAAAATCGAAGGACTATTTATTACGATTATGTATGGATACTATTTATATACATATATATATGTATATATATATATATATATATATATATATATATATATATATATATAATATTATGTAAACGAAAGTAAATTATGGTTGAAACAATTTAATCAACCGGCAATGATTTTTGATATAATGAAAATATGTTATACATAATAAATACATAGTATATGTACATATGTATATATATATGTATATTAATGTAGGTAATTAAAACTCTACACAGCATGCGCATTTTATATTTAATTTTTACTGTAACATAAAAAATTAAAAATAGAATTTGTATAACAAATAGATAAATAAAATTAATAATTATTTATAAATTGATATTCCTGCAATATATTGTAATAACAAGCCTTGCCAGGTTTTTTAAAATTTTAATGTATTATAAATAAGTATTAAATTATAATATATCTAAAATTTTAGAATTTCATATGGTTATAATTACATACTTATTTTCTATTAAAATTTAAAAGAAAGCAATTAAAAAAATATATTATTTTCCTAGCCTTGAAATATTTGTTGTTTTAAAGGTAAAAATATGCTGGTATATTCTTTTAAGAGAAAAATATTAACATTTAAAAAATTTTAAATCACCAGATTTTCAAATAGGATTAGTGAAAGAGTAAATAAAAGTTTATTCTCGTTTTAGATTACAGAATTTAATTTATAAATTCTTAAGAGAGAAAATATTAATTTTTATACCCGCGTATAACTATAGGTCAAAGGGTATAATAAATTTGCCATTACGTTAGTGACGCAGAGAAGGAACGGGGGTAGATACAGACTCAAGTGTATGGGTCGGATCAGAATCGAAAAATAAATAGATTTAGCTATGTATGTAAGTCCGTCCGTCCGTCGGTCCGTCTGTCCGTCTGTTCGTCTGTCCGTCTGTCCGTCTAGTCCGTTTGTCCGTCTGTCCGTCTGTCCGTCCGTCACCACGATAACTCAACTTTTATTTCTTTTAATATATCTTTGTACTTGTTGTAATATGTTGTAAGTTTTTATCACAGATAAAATTTTACAGGTTTTTTAGAATATTTCTGATAGCCTGCTTTATTAAATATAGAGTTAAACAAATATAAAAAAAGAAATTGTATATTTCTTTTTGTTTTAAGTGCCTAGTGTTGAACTGTTAGGCTATTAAACCCATTTATATCATAGGTATATGTTGGAACTGAGACACATATATTCGTATTATTAGAATTGATCTTAATGAATTACACATACAATTAAAACATGAGATAGTACCAGGTCGGACGGTAGGAGACATTAGAAATACTCACTACTAATAAATTTAACTGTTATAAATATATAAAAGTTATTTTGATTAATTTTTCCAATAGCCATTTTAAACTAACGTTCTTATTTATATTGCTTATCGATCAAACTTTTCACCACTAACCAAAATAATTGTATAAAATAATTAAACGACTATAAAATTAAATAGGATAAACTAATTATAGTTGGTATTATAGTTTTTTTTCGTTTTTTAACTACTTCTTAAATAACACTTAATCTTTATTAGTTAGTATTGAAGAATATTTATTTCGTCAATTTCATTATCAAAATCATTACATTTTCTTAAGGATTTTAACGAGTTTTTTTTCCTTGACAATTACAAATTGAATTCTGTAATCTAAAACTAGAATAAACGAGGAAAAGTGTGGTAGAGTAGACTGTGTCAACTCTATACCCGCATGACCGTAACATTTAAATTATATCATCCGGTTAATTACTTTTGGCAAAATTTTAAACATTCAGCTTTATTAGGTGTAGCGTAATGCTCATATAAAAGAAGGAGTTGTATGGCAGCTACTCGAACCCTTTGCAGTAGACCAATTAAATTTTGCAGTAACCTTGGCCATTACACTAAACTATTTGGCAAAATTTCAGACACCCAGCTTCATTTGGTGTAGTGTAATCCTCATATAAAAGAAGGAGTTGTATGGCAGCTACTCGAACCCTCAGCAGTAGACCAACTAAATTTTGCAGTAACTTTGGCCATTACACTGAACTATTTTTTGCAAAATTTCAGACACCCAGCTTCATCAGGTGTAGTGTAAAGCTCATATAAAAGACGGAGTTGTATGGCAGCAACTCGAACCCTCTGCAGTAGACCAACCAAATTTTGCAGTAACTTTGGCCATTATACTAAACTAATTTTGGCAAAATTTCAGACACGCACCTTCCATAGGTATAGAGTAATGCTCATATAAAATTAGAAGTTGTATTGCAGGTACTCGAACCCGTGGACCAAAATGGCTGAATTTAAATAGCGATTCCGTTTTTTGCATAAAAACGAATTTGAGAAAATTTCATAATCCTAGCTCCTTTACTTTTTGAGTTAGCGTGATGACGGACGGACGGACGTACGGACATACATAGCTAAATCGATTTATTTTTCGATTCTGATCCGATCTATACACTTGAGTTTATATCTACCCCCCCCTCCTTCTCTGCGTCACAAACGTAATGGCAAATTTATTATACCCTTGGACTATATAGTCATACGGGTATAACAATAATGAATTAGACATTAACCAAAAAATCTATTTTGAAAAGGGTAAATACATTTAAAAAGTTATAAATAGTAATCTTAAATCAAATTTAAATTTAATAAATAAAGAAAATGTTCATAAAATATAATACTAGAAATAAAAGAAATGTTGAAATACCTAAAGCTAGAACCACAAAGAAACAAAAAAGTTTAAAATATAGTGCTAGTAAAATTTTTAATTCATTACCACTAAACATTAGGAAAAGCCAAACTTTGGAAATATTTAATAGAAAACTTAAAAATTATATGAAAAATTAATTGTAATTGAATAATTTATTAGATTGTAGTTTTAATTAAATAATTTCTTATACATAATTTTATATATATTGTAAACAGTTTGAACTGTGTTTGAAACTAAGACATTGGAATTATAGTGAAAGCTTTGCTGAATATTTTCATGAGAAGCTTTGTTTGGCTAATTCATTATAACTAAATGATGATGAAATTATTGAAGAGTTATTGAAGGTATTGGTGATGTAAAATCATCTCTACATACAAAGCCATCTGTCACAAAACAGAAAAAAATTATAGCAACAGCAAATAAAGAACCAGTAAAAAATTTGAGTTTTACTGAAAATAAAACTATCCGTAAATGATATAATTGTAAAGAAAGGAATCATATTTCCACTAATTGTAAAAAACCTAAAAGAGTCTATGGATCGTGCTTTTCGGGCGGCAATTTGGATCATATTGTCAAGAACTGTTCGAAATAACAAAAACTTTTAAATACACTATCAACAAAGTACAACAATACATGATATTGACGAAATTGATTCGAATGATTTTATGACTACTATTGCTATATTTCAAAAAATAGATACTTCAGGTAAAATGGAAGAAGTAAATATTAAAGCGTTATTAGATTGTGCTGATAGGTAGTGCTGTTTCACTGATTAAAGAAAAAATTGAAAGTAATTTTGATAAAACTAAACTATCTAATAAATTTTATTTTGGAATTAATAACACAAAATTAAATACATTAGGATACATTAGAATATATGTGGTAAAATTAAATATGTAACTTTGTTAGTTGTAAGTGATTTAGTTATGATGCATGATATTTTAATTGGTAGGGATATATTAAATGGTATAGGTATTAAATTTACAATTGATAATCCAAAATATTAAATATTAAATATATATCAAGAAAAAATTAATAGAAATTTAAATTTGGAAATCAATGAAAATATAGATTACAAATTTAAGGAAAAAAACTATTGATATTATAGTAAATTATGAACGTAATTTTAATATTAATAAAAAACCAAAAATTTTATGCGAAATGAAAATAAATCTCGAAAAGGAAATGTATTTCAAACCGCGTCGACCTTCATATTATGAAAGAGAAATTTTATCTAAATTACTTGACGATCTGACTAATGGCGTAGTGGTAAAGACGCCGCCTTTCATGTGGAAGGTCTCGGGTTCAAAACCCGGTCAGATCATATCTAATAAAAAAATATCGTAAAATTGTATAACTCTATCGTAATAGTTTATATCGTAATATAAAATAAGATTTATTAAAAATATATAAATAATTCTTGTGTAAGATTATAGATGGCGCACAAAGTTAACATTTATGCATTCATATTTCATAACCTTATACAATAGCTACAGCCGAGTAATCAACGGATTAGTGAATATTATGATTAAAGAAACTGAAGCCTAGTTTAAAAATAAATTTGGTGAATGCCCTATACTCCTTAAAGGAGTGGAAAAGGAATAAAAAAAAAAACTTGACGAACTTTCAAATAAAAATATAATTAGGTGAAGTACTTTTACCTATTACCTATTTACCTATTTACATATGTTTAAGTAAAAAAGAAAAACAAGAATAAGTATAGATTATGTATAGATTATCGAACTTTGAATAGCTTGAAACTAGGCGAATATTTTCTATTACCAATAATTGAAGATCTTATAGATCGTTTAAATTCGACTTTCATATTATGAACCAGCGTCGACTTTCATATTATGAAAGAGAAATTTTATCTAAATTACTTTACGAACTTTGTATTTCAGAGGTTTATTGAAGAGATTTTCAGAAATATGATTGATAATTGTACGGTTTTAGTTTATGTAGACGATTTGTTGATTGAAATCTAACTTTGGATGAACATATAAGTTTAAAACACTTTCAGATAATTATATTTAGAGAAATTGATTTTTTGGGATATACTTTATGTGAAAGTGGTATCAAACCAAATAAAAACAATATACTTGCTATTTCTGAATATCCTTTACTAAAAAATTTAAGAGACTTAAAACGTTTTATTGGTATTTGGTATGTGTTCGTATTTTCAAAAATTTATACCTGATTTTAGCATTCAGGCTAAACCACTTTTAGATTCAATTAAAAATAATCCTAACCCTTTTGTTTTCGGTTCTAAGGAACTAAAAGTTTTATGCGAAATTAAAAACTTACCTTTTGAGTCGACATTTTAAAATTTTAACAGATTGTAACGCTTTGACGTTAAAATTGAAAAAACAAATAATTAATGCAAAAATTAATCGTTGGAATAAAAAATTAGTTTTTATGTTCCGAAGGCAATGCAGTTACAAGTTATTTGAAATTCTCATGACTTATTTGGACATGTGGGTATTGAAAAAACTATTTAGGTTGTACAAAGAGTTTATTAGTTTCCTGAACTGTCAAAGAAAATTCGGGAATATATACAAAATTGTCCAAAATGTTTATGTGTCTTGTTTTTGTAATTTTTGTTTAATCTATCTATCTATATATATAAAAGAGAAAGTTTGTTTGTTTGTATGTGTCTAATAGACTCCTAAAATGCTCAGCCGATTCTCATGCAAATATGTATATGGAGGTTTTTGTTTACGGAAAGAAACAAAAAGTTGGGGCGGTGGTGCAAGTATTTAAACCTTTCTGTTCTAAAATGAAAACGGTTTGACAAATCAAATTTTGTATACGTGATGCTGCTTGAGAATTGAGTTAACACTATTAACAGTTTTGGAATTTGTTAACCCATGTCGGCCTGACGATTGGACAAAAAAAATGTTGGGTCCAAATTTTGTCCAATATTACAAAATACTGCTTTGGCTAAAAAGAAAGTCTCAAAAAAAATTTTGTTAGGTTCCATTAACCGATTGCGGCACAACAGCTTTTTATAGGTCTTTTCAATGGTTTACTCTAAATTAGAAACGGTTCGACCGATTTTCTTCAAATTTTGTATACGTGATCCTCTTTGAGAATTCAGTTGACACTACTAACAGATTTGGAATTTGTTAATCCATGTCGGCCGACGGTTAGCCAAAAAAATGTTGGAATCAAATATTTTCCAATTTATATTGCGAAAAACTACTTTGGCTAAAAAGAAAGCCTAAAAAAAAATTTTGTTAATCTCCGTTAACCCATTGAGGCCCAACAACTCTTTATAGGTTTTTTCGTTGCTTTACCCTAAATTAGAAACGGTTTAAACGATTTTCTTAAAATTTTGTATACGTGTTCCGTTTTGAGAATGGAGTTGATTCTATTACCCGACTTGGAATTTGTTTACCCATGCCCATCAATTTAAATTAAACTTCCATTGAGAGACGTAGCAACGCGCAACGGGTGTTAGCTAGTTTTATATAAAAAAACAAATATTTTGAATTTTCTGTCTAACAGTTCAATTACAATATATGAAATTCTTATTTATTTAATAAATAATAGTGGGTATGCACGGATATGTAAAAGTTGACAAATATAATTTTCCTCGTTTTTGTTTAGTTACATGTTTATGTTATTGTAATTTGCCTATTTACGTTTGCAGACAATAAATTGTTAGAAATGCAATGAAAAGGTAAATTAAAATTTTAACTTAAAAGAAGAATTGTGTTCTCATAATTTCAAAATAAGTACTCAAAGAAATACTACAAACAGTTGGGTATCCAAAGTCTATAGCAATGGAACTGATGAAGACATTGTAGGCGCTCTAAGCAAATCTTTAGAATATTTGAATAATATTCTTTATTAATTTTTAATTTTTCTAGTTTGCTGTATGTAAATTTAATATTCAAATAGTTTTTTTTGTTATTTGTATTAGTGGATACTTATTCATTTAGAAAAAATTGTGTTTCCTTAATAAATAAAAGTATTTATTTACCCTTTTTACAATAAACTTATATACAAACTCATTTTTTGTATATACAAACTCACTTTTTATTTTTTAGGAAAATATGGGTATATTTCCTAAAAAATAAAATGTAAAAAACTAAGTGTCTCTTAGTTTTTAGCATTTTTGCTTTGATTTTAGAATTCTAAGTAAAATTCCAAATTTTGGGTTCAATTCAAAATTTAATTCCTAGAACCTAAAAAAATGGAATCGTTGGGAGTAGGAGGGTGGGAAACATCCTCTAGAGTCATCGAAAGTTCGATTTTTTAAAAACCCTTGGGTTTTTTCATCACTTGTTATAAGATAATTTCTACCGATATTCTAAACTTAATGAAAAAAAATTAATATAATAAATTTTTTTTATATATTTTGACAAATTACATAACCCATTTATTAATGTATTTGGAATTTAAAAAAAAAAATTTATAAAATCTATATATATAAAAATGAAAGTTTGTTTGTTTGTTTGTAGCGAATAGACTCCTAAACTGCCCAGCCGATTTTCATGAAAATTTGTGTATAAAGGTTTTTGGGTACGGAAAGAAATCGTGGCCCAAAAATTTTGCTCTAACGGACCGCCAAGTTGGGGCTGTGGTGCAATTATTTAAACTTCTTTGTTCTAAAATGAAAACGGTTTGACCGATTGACTTCAAATTTTGTATACGTGATGGTCTTTGAGAATTGAGTAGACACTATTAACAGTTTTGGAATTTGTAAACCCATGTCGGGCCGACGGTTGGTCAAAAAAAATTTTGGCTCCAAATTTTGTCCGATTTTACGAAATTCTGCTTTGGCTTAAAAGAAAGCCCCAAAAAAAATTTTGTTGAGTTCCATTAACCCATTGCGGTCCAAAAGCTTTTTATAGGTTTATTCAATACTTTACTCTAAATTCGAAACTGTTTGACCAATTGACTTCAAATTTTGTATACGTGATGCTCCTTGAGAATTGAGTTGACACTATTAAAATTTTTGGAATTTGTTAACCCATGTCGGGCCGACGGGTGGTCAAAAAAAATTGTGGTCCAAATTTTGTCCGATTTTACGAAATTCTGCTTTGGCTTAAAAGAAAGCCGCAAAAAAAATTTTGGTAAGTTCCATTAACCCATTGCGGCCCAACAGCTTTTTATAGGTTTTTTCAATACTTTACTCTAAGTTCGAAACTGTTTGACCAATTGACTTCAAATTTTGTATACGTGATGGTCTTTGAGAATTGAGTAGACACTATTAACAGTTTTGGGATTTGTTAACCAATGTCGGGCCGACGGTTGGTCAAAAAAAATTTTGGGTCCAAATTTTGTCCGATTTTACGAAATTCTGCTTTGGCTTTCAAGAAAGCCCCAAAATAAATTTTGTTAAGTTCCATTAACCCATTGCGGCCCAACAGCTTTTTATAAAGTTTTTGGTTATTTTACTATAAATTAGAAACGATTTGACCGGTTGACCTCAAATTTTGTATGTGCAACTTGAAAATGGAGTTAAGCCTGTTAACAGTTGGTCCTACGATTAGTCAAAAAAAATTTTTTGGAAGTAAATTACGTCAAATTTTGGAAAATAGTTTGTACTGCTTTGAATTACAGAAAGTTTCAAAAATTACTAGAATACTCCTAGAAAAATCTTTTTAAAAAGATTGCTTTCATACATATTAAAATTTACATGTGTAAACCGTGTGTAATTTTTGTGTTGACTTTTTGCAGTATTATCAACTTCAATTTAACCATTAAGAGGCGCAGCAACGCGCACCGGGTATGAGCTAGTATTAAATAAAAATTGGTTCATAATAAAAATAAAATATACAATATAAAAAATTTGTTTTTGTTTGTTTAAAAAATTCAAATGTCAGGTTACGTTTTCATAAAAATATACACTAGAGTGCGAAAATTTGTAGAAAATACACATTTTTGTATGTAGTAAAAATCAAGTAAAAATATCGGCCTATAATATAGCAAAAAAAGGGCCGTACTCACTAAACGATTTTTCGTCCGGTATATCGCCCGATATTCTTAAACAGATATCGGGCCGATGAATCTGCGAGATAAATCTTTACGATATCTTTGTATTTGGACATTAACTAACATATTAAGCTAACCGATAAAAATCTTTTGAAATAAATAGTTTAATGTGTGTTATATGTAGATAAATCGGCCAATTTCACCGAAATCGTCCGAAAAAATTAAAACACATTAACCGATCGATCGTCCGATATGTCAACTGGTATATCACACGATTATCACTCAGAAAATATCTTTACGATATCTTTGTATTTTGAAATTAACTAACAGATCATCTGGCAAATAAAAATCTGTTAAAATAAAACGTTCAGTGTGTGTTATATGTAGATAAATCGGCCAGTTTCAGTCGATCGATAAAATCATGATTTTTGATCGCTGAGAAATTCCAAGCAAATTTCTGCCAGATCTAACGATTTTTATACGTGGAAGCGCAAACTATAAATTAAATTAAATTAAATTTTTCAATATGGAAGCAAGTATAATTGCAAGTGTTATGGCAGGTTATAGGTATTATAACTAAACGTAAAAAAAAAATTAATAGAAAAAAATGGGTTAAGCGCTGGTTGCAAAATAAATATTTGAATCATATGCCTCTTCTGCAGCAACTAAAAGAAGATGATTCAAATGATTTTAAAAACTATCTTAGAATATTTAACAAGTTCCATAAGGGCATTATGTTTTATATTTTTATTAGTATATGATTTATCACTTAAATTCCATAAGCAAACGAGCTTTCGATATAATTCTATCAAACCCGTAATGTATTCAATGGACATTGTGAATTAAGCTCGTCTAATATATATAAATTATAAATTTATAATAAAACTTTTAAAATAAATTATAATATCTGATTACTTATACAATAAATATTTACCTACATATATTTAATGAATTTATGATATTTCAATTAAATTTTTTTTTACTACACTTATATTTTTGCAGTTTGCACTTTCAAAATAAACGTTAAGTAAACTCAATTTGTACGATAACTTATCAATATTTTCTTTAAGTGTGTGTTACTTTGTACTTATCGGCCGATTTTTTTCTTTTGTAAATTTTTCACAGATTTTTATCATTGGCCGATCATTTCATGTGAAACAAACACAAAAAGCAAATCGGCAGATTTAAATCGTCCGATAAGTAAAAAAAAAAGAATCTGTGTGTTAGTGTCACTGTAAAATTTTTAGGCAACTTTTATTGCGGTTCCGTGAAGCCACATGATGAGTATGGGCAAGTTGCATTGACGTAATCTTCCATTATAAATAACGCAAGTGAATATTACTCAGTTCCACACGATTGTAGTTTTAAGTGTTGTCACCAATTTATGAACTTATGAATGTTTGAACTAAAATTTAGTTCATTCGAAGATAGTTATCGTCGGAGAATGTTTAGTCAACTGATTTGTCAAATGAATAGCAAAATAATGTTCCCGACTCTTTTCATGTAATGTGATTTTCTATCCTTTCAAAAAAGTACATATGGATTTTTTTATGCGTATATAAATGGTATGGACTACGAGTTCTTCTTTTGTCATTATTAAAAGTTGAGTAAATGAGAATGTTTAATAAGCAGTTTCTCATTAGTTTTTTTTGTTGTTGTTTAGTTTTTACATTGAAATGCATTTGGATTGGAGATTTTGTACATTGTAAGCTATTTCGTATAAAGATATTTACTATTTGATTTAATTTACTTTTAATTATAAACATTTAGTTTATAATATTAAATAATGGAATCTCCATCAAAGTATTTTTAGTTTTTTTTTATGTTAAATTTAAACTTTTAATTTTTAATTTATAATAATATGTATCTTCATCTTCAGGTTTTTAATTATTGTGAAAATGTAAATCATAAGCAAATTAAGAAAAAATCAAGTTCATTAAACAAAACAAGCATTGGTACCTAACAGTCTTTCGTGAAAATTTAAAAGATATTTTGTAAAATTGTTCCCACAAACGTAGGGATTTTGCTTATTTGAATCCTTCTGATAGTATATTTAAGCTTTGAATATCATGAATTTATTTAAACTTTAATATTTTGTCAGAAGGAAACATTAAAAATATGTAGAAAATATTTTTAATGGTCACATTAAAACCTAATCAAAATATATATCAACATTAAAACACAAAACCCAGTAATTTTTTGGGAACACAATATTTTTTTTTCATTCAGTTTTAACTTTAAAGTATGTACTTAAAAGTTTCTTTTATATTTAAATTTCAAAATCTATAATTAGCGAAGAAACTAGTCAATACATACAAACATTACAGGTACTTAATTTTGAAATTTACACTAGTAATTCTATGTGTAGTCTACCGTCTACACAAAAATTTTTTGTGTACTAATAATATGTATATTTTTATGGAAATATGACATATTATGAATTTTGTGAGCAAACAAAAAAATGTAAACAAACAAACAAACATTTTTTATATTATGCTTATGCTAGAACTTTTATTTAAAATTATTTGAAATTGATTACCTAAAATTTTATCATTTATTTTAAATTAATAAATTTTAGCTTTGAATTGAAAAACTCTCGAAATATAAATTCAAACATTAATAAAAGGTTATGTAGTTTTTTTTTGCCAAAACATAAAAACTTGTAATATAAATTTATCATTTTATATCATTTTGCTCTTTTACTCCTGTTGAGAGTATACTATATACCTCTCTTTCTAAAGTTTAGAATCCTGGGTAAGGAATCCCTAGAAAGATAACCTTAATTCATCCTACGTTAAAGATAACCATGAGTAAAATTTACTCACATATCGAAAAAAAGTGTTTATCGTTTCTATAATTAAAAAAAGTTATTAGAATTTAAAAAATTTTTTAATAAAAACAAAATAAAACAATTCTTCACTTAAATTAAACTAAAAAAAATTCAAAAAATAAAACTAAATTAAAGTACAATATTCAAAATTAACAAAAAAAAAGAACTACTTAAAATAAAATCACATTTTGTTAACAACTTAAAATAAAATCACATTTCACAATTTACAAGAAATACTTAAAATAAAGATTGAAATTAATTTGAAGCAGGATTTACAAAATTTTACTTGATGTTCATTACAAATTGGTTTTCTACAACCCATACAATACGTGGTAGTATACCTTCTTTTTGAGTAATGACAAAAACTACAATATTTTCTTGATCCGGTTTGGTTTCCGTCATTCAATGGTAAATTTTCAGGCACTGATAAAATATTTTGTATTGAATTTTTTACGGTTTTCAATAGTGTTTGATTTTCAAGCTTCCGCTTTTGATGTGTAGAAGTTAGTTGTTCGCTTAGTTCAAACATAAAATCAAGTCTTGTTTTAGGTTTTTGTTTTGGATGGTTGTTTTCATTAAGTCTTATAAAATTAGATACATATATAACGTACGAATTTATAGATGCAATATTTAGCATGTCGAAAAATATGCACATTGGCCATCTTTTAGTTTTTCGACCACAGTTCATATTTTTACACATTTGGTCAAAGTTGACAGCTCCTTTAGTTGAATTATAAGCATGAATAATTTCTGGTTTATGCGTATCGTTATGTATGTCGGGCTGCATATGCATTGTTGACAATAATGTTACAATCTTATTTTTTTTGGATTTGTAGGAAACTATTGTTGACTCTGAACTGTACAAAAAGAGGGATGAGTTAACTTTACGATTAAGGTAGTTCACTTTGCAGAAATCATAAGGTAGTTCTCGCTTGTTTTTTTTTATTGTACCAAGAGTAATTTTATAATCTGCAGTTAATAATTTTTTTGCGACTGGTACGCTAGTAAACCAATTATCGCAAGTTATATTTCTATAACTCTTTTTAATTGGCTCCACAAGATTTAAAATATAATATTCAGAGAGGGGCTTACCATTAGTCTTCATATTTTTACCCATATATGGCTCAGCATTGATCATATACTTGGTGGCAGTGTCACACATCATAACGATCTTAATACCATATTTATTAGGCTTGTTTGGCATGTACATCCGAAATGGGAATCTACCCCTAAAGCCCACAAGCTGCTCATCAATTGAACAATAAGTTCCAGGTTTGTATAGAGTTTTAGATCGACTGATCAACATATCCCATATTTCGGATATGGCCGCAAATTTATTATGTTCTTTACGAAGGGTTCTAGTTTGGCGGTCATCGAATCTCAAACAGTTGGTGATGAATTTAAATCTCTGTTTGGACATTATTGCATGAAAAATTTTTCCACTTTTTTTGGGTCAAATAAAACTTCAACTGACAGATGATTGCTTTTCAAAGCTTCCGACAATATAAGCAATCCAAAATACGCTTCAAGTTCACAATCATCTATAATACTATATGTATTTTTATATTTGTCTTTATAGTTCTCTTTTTGAGTCAATAATTCTTTATTAGTATATTCAACGATAGTTTTAGTAATATTTTTAAAGTATAAGTTAAAACATTCTACAGGTGAAGTAGCAGTTCGAGCATGAGTTGTTGGTCCTGGTCTTACATGTACAATATTTCTTCCCGGTAGTTTAGTTCCAGGTGAATGTACAGGCTGAGTTTTCCAAATAAACTGGTTATCCTTTCCTTTACCTTTCATCTCTTCAACATCCGGTTGAAGAAGGAATTGGTTATCAGAAATATCAGATTGCTGAACTGACGAAAATGAAATTTGTGGTACGTCAGAGAGTGGTACTAGTACATCTTCTAAAGAAAGTGAATTATTATTGGTGGCTCTGTACCTTTTTTTCTTGGGTGCATATGCTCCATTGTTTTCAACTGTTTCATCGATAGCATTTTGTGAAACAGTTTCGAAATCTTCTTCCCGGTTTGTATTAATTCTATCAAAAACATTTTGTGAAATAGTTTCGAAATGTTCTTCGCGATTTGTATCAACTTCATAAAAAACATTTTGTAATATAGTTTCAAAATCTTCTTCCCCATTTACATAATCAACTTCATCTTCTGATTGTGATAGTTCAAACTCTAGATTATCGGAATCCTCATCGTCGCTACTTTCTATTAATGTATTTTTAATATCTTTTTGATTAATTCCAGCCATAACTATAAGTAAAACAACTCAAAAAGCTAGAAGTATACAAATAAAAACCAAAACAAGCTCATGTCGTTTTATATAGAAAAAAAAAATTTTATACGTTAAAGATAACCATGCGTAAATTTTACTCACCTACTTGTTTTTTGTTTTATAAACTTCCGCTATTTAAACATGTCTTCCAACCAAAAATGAAAAGCAAACTGAATGAGAATTAAAAAAATAATGCACTTACGGGAAGAGAGTATACACAAATTATTATTATCTGAGATATAATCATTTTTTCTCTGAGAGTTAGTAAATTCGTGTATGGATCGGATCAGAATCGAAAAATAAATCGATTTAGCTATGTATGTCCGTCCGTCTGTCCGTCGGTCCGCACGATAACTTTTTTTATATGAGCCTGTTCCTATTACAGCTGCGTGTCTGAAATTTTGCCAAAAGTATTTTAGCTTTATGGCCAAAGTTTCTGCAAAATTTGGTTGGTGTACTGCAGTGGGTTCGAGTATAGCTGCCATACAACTTCTTATTTTATATGAGCATTACTCTCCACCTAATGAAGCTGGGTGTCTGAAATTTTGCTAAAAATAGTTTAGTGTAATGGCCAAAGTTTCTGCATAATTTGGTTGGTCTATTGTAGAGGGTTCGAGTAGCTGCCATACAACTCCTTCTTTTATTTGAGCATTACACTAAACCTAATGAAGCTGGGTGTCTGAAATTTACAAAGGTTTCGAGTAGCTGCCATACAACTTCTTATTTTATATGAGCATTACTCTATACCTATTGAAGTTGGGTGTCTGAAATTTTACCGAAAATAGTTTAGTGTAATGGCCAAAGAGTAGCTGCCATACAACTCCTTGTTTTATAAAAGCATTAAACTACATCTAATAAAGCTGGTAAGTTTGAAATTTTGCCAAACGTAATTAACGTTTATAATAATAATGATATAATGTTTATATAACGATCATACAGGTATCCCAGAGTTGACACAGTCTGCTCTACCACACTCTTCCTCCAAAATTATTTTGTAACTAAAATTTAAAACTGTTCTTTTGTTGAAATTTTAAACTGTCTATTCAAGTTTGTTCATGTTATTTATTTTTTTTTGTGTTAACAATCAAAATATTTTATTTTTTTTTTTTTTTTGTTATTTAAAATTATGTAACCAAAATATATAATAATTTAAAACTGTTCCTTCGTTCAAATTTTTAACTTCTATTCAAATTTATTCAAATTTATTTCAAATTATAAAATTAAAAAAAATAGTAAAATTAAATGTAATCAGCGAATAGTGAATTGTTAAATGTGCTTGAATATAGATTTCATCCCTATTTTTGTAAATGAAATCAATAGAATCTGTCAATAGAAATAAATATTATATATGAGATAGTCAGGGCCGGCGCTTTCATATGCACAGTATGCACAGTAAAACAGGGCGCCAGAATTTAAGGGCGGCAAATTTTCAATTGAAATTAAAAAAAAAAAATTTTTTATCTAACAAAAAATTATATAATAATAAAATAAGTATTGAAAAAATGTATTCGAAATTTGTTTTTTCAATATCATATAAAATAAAGCATATTTTATTTTTTACCTATCTACATTTTATAATTTAAGGAACAGCGATTTTTTGGTGTTCATTTGTATTTATTGTGGTTATCAAACTCTTTCCATAGAATAAGAAAATAATATAAGTTTTCTTTCAACAGCAGCTATCATAAAAATATTGAAAGAGTAATTTATTTTTCTCTTTTCTAAATTCTTCTAATAAGTAATAACATTCCTCCTAACATTCATATTAACAAGCTATTGAACAAAATTATCAATTTAAAAAAAGTGCACCTTATACAACAACAAAATCTTATAAGACCAAAAAATAACATTTTTATTTTTGTACTACATTTTCTAATTTAAGGAACAGTGATTTTTTGGTGTTCATATGGCTTATTGTGGTTATCAAACTCTTTCCATAGAATAAGAAAATAATATAAGTTTTCTTTCAACAGCAGCTATCATAAAAATATTGAAAGAGTAATTTATTTTTCTCTTTTCTAAATTCTTCTAATAAGTAATAACATTCCTCCTAACATTCATATCAACAAGCTATTGAACAAAATTATCAATTTAAAAAAAGTGCACCTTATACAACAACAAAATCTATAAGACCAAAAAATAACATTTTTATTTTTGTACTACATTTTCTAATTTAAGGAACAGTGATTTTTTGATGTTCATATGGCTTATTTTATTACAGAATCAGAAATGAGAAAATAAAATATGTAAATAACATACTACTCTTTCAAATTTCAATATAAATTATTGAAATAAGAGCAATTTATTTTTATTCTTTATCTTTTATTCTTTTCTTTCTTATTCATTATTCTCTTAAATTTTTCTTTGATTATGTTGTATTCTTATTCTTTTGATTCTTACTTTATTAATTGAGATTTGAGAACATTATAATAATAGCTGTGTGTAATGTGTATATATAATACATATAAATATAATACTATACTAATACTACATATATTTGTATAAATATACAAATACCATGGTCCATGATTAGAGAATTAGAACAAAAAACATTATTAATTCTTAAAAAATGTTAAATGTTATTATTTTTAGTAGGTACATGAAATATTTTTATATGGTGGAACAAAAAAAAAACACTGTTCTGTGTGTTATTTCTTAAAAAATGTTATTATTTTTAGTAGGTACGTACATGAAATATTTTTATATGGAGGAACAAAAAAAAACACTGTTCTGTCATCTGTGTGTTATTTTCTTAAAAAATGTTAAATGTTATTATTTTTAGTAGGTACATGAAATATTTTTATATGGTGGAACAAAACAAAAACACTGTTCTGTGTGTTATTTTCTTAAAAAATGTTATTATTTTTAGTAGGTACGTACATGAAATATTTTTATATGGAAGAACAAAAAAAAAACACTGAATTATAAATAATTATATTTATAATCTATAGAGTATAGAAATAATAAAAAAAAAAGTTTTATAGTACCTACCTACTAGATTAGCATGTTAATTTTTTTTAATGCATTTTTTATTTAAACTGCCTTTTTAATGTCAAATCAAATTATTTTTCAAATACCTATTATTAATTAAATACATATAATACATATTAATTAAAACATTTGAAAAATTTAAATATCTAAATTCTCATTTTTTAAAAGTTATAAAAATTTTATTGTTTGATTGTTTTTTTTTTTAAATTTAGTGCAGTAAAGCTTAAAGATATTGTAATTTGTAAGAAAAACCTACTTTCTCCACTATTGAAACATTAGAATTTATATTTGAAAAAAAATTAGAAATATTATTTCCCAATTTAGTTATAGCTTTAAAAATTCAACAATACCTATTACAGTAGTTTCAGCAGAACGTAGTTTTTCAAAATTAAAAATTATAAAAAATTATTTGAGAACAACAATGACTCAAGATAGATTAGTAGGATTAGCAACTATATCAATTGAAAGCGAACTTCTTGAAAATTTGGACTACGAAGAATTAGTTAACGACTTTGCAAAAATAAAAGCGCGTAGAATTAAATTTTAGTATTTTAAATTTTTTCATAATGTTTTAATTAATTTTAACTTTTTTAATAATTTGTTATCGGTTAAAATTTTTGTTATTGAGGATTATACCTCCGTGGGACACCTCTTTAAAAAAAATGCATTGAAAGTTCTACCTCAAGGATGATGTGGAAACGAACTTTTCCAGGGCGGCGTTTTCAAAAAGTGCACAGGGCGCCAAAAAGCGTAGCGCCGGCACTGGAGATAGTAGATCTCACTGACAGTAGGCAGCTGATCGCTCGTTCAATTAAACAGAACAACGAAAATCTACCACTAAAAAAACCCACCACCACATAAATAGATACATAATTAAGCATGTTGAGTATAGACTGTTGGCAACAAGTACCTAAGTATGTACTTCGATTTGTATCTAAACATAGGTTGTGAAACAATATATATAGCTTAGGAACATTTTTTAAAAATATGTATACCAAAAGTTAATAGATGGAGAAATAGATTATTATTGAAACAAAACAAATCCAAAACAAGTAAAGAAACAGTCAGTCGGTGCAACCGACTTAGAAATACCCTACACCTATTTGATTCAAATTTAAGGACATATCCATAAGTCGTTTTAACACCATAAGAGCTGTTATTAATTTGATCGTAAGACATAGCTAACCAAATTAACTTTACAATACTAAAAACATTTTCTAATTACACTATCTATTAAAAAATATTACAAATTCTTACTAATTTATCTATTTAAAAATATTAAAACAAAAAAACTTGAAACAAATGAAAATATATTTATTCCAATTCAATTACTAAATGAAAAAATTTAAATTATTACATTTTGTGATAAAAAGCTAATATATTTAATAATTAAAATTTTTCAAAATTGCAATTATTTTAAATGGCTTGTTTATATACCTAAAAGAAAAGCTTATAAACGCAAAATATGCAATAAATGTATTTCTAAAATACATATACAAATTTAGACCTTGCCATATAATTCATTTAAATATAAAAATAAATTTTACATAAATGCAGCAAGTACCTTTGAACATAGCTGAACCAGTACAATTAAGTCAAAATTTCGGGGACACATAGCAAATAGGAAATATATTCTTTGGCTTCGAAATTGAGCTCGACCAGGACCAATTCCCATGGTACTTTCATTACTAGTAACCTAGAGTTTAAATTTCATCAAAATAGCGGCATTATTTTTTGAGTTATGGTGTTTTAAGATATATGTTTGTTAACCCTTTAACTTTGCAAGGGTTTCAGAACCCGGAACCATGGTACGAAGTCGCCCATACGCAGTCCCCGTCATACTTACAATACTAGTTAACTCTTGTACACAATTGGAACGTGTTATCTTAATTTTAAGTTACTAGTTTTATTAATTTCGATGATAAGCTTTTACACATTGGTGGGTCTAAGAGAAGTTCTGAACCACCACTCCAATTGATCCAAAATTAAAGGGACACGCAGGAAATAGTTAAGAACATCCATGTGTTAAATTTGAAGCTTCTACTTTTGTTTCAAGTTATTATCTTTATTAATTGCAAAAATATGCTTTAAGGTCCTCGGAACTGAGTGGCTGGTCCCCACCCACTACTCCAATAGGGCTCAAATTTCAAGGAGACTAAGTAAATCGAAATCGACACTCTGATACCAAATTTGGAGGTTCTATCTTCATTGGTTACGGAATTATGCTAGTTTGGCCTAAATTCGATCAAAAAGTTCTTAGTTCCGAACCCATTGTCCAAACCTCACCGTGCGCAATTGCCGCCGTAGTTTCATTACCAATAACCTACAACACAAATTTCATGAAGATAGCGTCATTAGTTGTTGAGTTATCGTGATTTTTTACATATGTTCGTTAGCCCTGAAACCGATTAAAAGGTCCAGAATCCGAACCTTTGGGCTGATTTCGGTTTTATACAGTCCGCGCTTTACTTTAAGTACTAAAATTTGAACGTTCTATCTTAATTTTAAGTTACTATTTTTAGTAATTTCGAGTATAAGCTTTTAAAACTTTGGAGGTCTAAAGGGGTACTGAACCACCACTCCAATTGATCCCAAATTAGGGGGACATGCAAGAGATAGTAAAGAACACAAAATATGAAGCTTCTACATTTTTTCAAGTTGCTATCTTTATTAATTTTAAAGATATGCTTTAAGGTTTTCGGAAATGTGTGGCTGGTCCCCGACCCCCAACTCCAATGGGGCCCAAATTTCAAAGACACTTAGGAAATAGGAAGGGACACCCTGATACCAAATTTGGAGGTTCTATCTTTATTAGTTTCGGAATTATGCTTGTTTGGCCTAAATTCGATCAAAAAGTTCTAGGTTCCGAACGCATGATCCAATCCCGAACTTACGCAGTCCTCGAAGTAGTTTCATTACTAGTAACCTACAGCAGAAATTTTATGAAGATAGCGTCATTAGTTGTTGAGTTATTGTTAGCCCTTCGATCGGTTAAAAGGTCCAGAATCCGAACCTATGGGCCGATTTCGCCCATATGCAATCCCCGCCGTACTTTCAGTCCTAGTAACCTACAGTTAAAATTTCATCAAGATAGCTCCATTATTTTTTGAGTTATCGTGCCTACGGACGGACGGACGGACGGACGGACATGGCTATATCGACTAAGGCGGTCACGCTGATCACAAATATATATACTTTTCCATATCTAGCTCGCTTCCTTTAGGTGGTTACAAACACCATACCAAAGTTAATATACCCTTTTACCTATTCTATAGGTGTAGGGTATAATAAAGAATAACATAAAAAATAAATTTATAAATATAAATTTATAAAAAAAAAAATAATTTAAAATGAAAAAAAAACAAATTAAAAAATTAAAATGTGTCTTTCACAACCATCAGGATTTGAACCTGAGACTAATGTTTAAAATTTGATAAAAGGAACACTATCACTCCGTTCTAGACCCTCATTTATATAAAATGTGCTAGATCTTTAATTTAAAGCAAATTCAAACATAAAAAAAATTAAATATAATATAATAACTGTAATTTAGAAAAACATTTTACTTAAAAAATTTTTTAAATAATTTTGTTTTATAAGTAAATGTAATATATACATCTTCTCATTAATTAAATACATACAAAATATATAATTATAAGTTAATAAATGCATAGAGGTGTATAATATTTAGGTAGGTACATTCGCAAAGTTTTATAAAATAATAAATTTTTTTTTATTAAATTGAAAATCTATTTTATTATTTTTATTTTGATAAATATAAAATATATTATATATATATATATATATATATATACATATCATAAAATAACATAAAAAAGAATTTATATAATTACCGAATTAGTAATAATATGAATTATTATATTATATACTATTATATATTTTTTTATTTGGAAATTATTACTTACCTCACTATTAAATTTTAATTTACACAAACGATCAAAAGTTCCAGAACCCGAACCCGTGTTCCGATTTCACCCATATGTAGTCCCCGACGTACTTTCAATACTAGTTAATCCAACACAATTGGAGGTTCTATCTTAATTTTAAGTTATAATTTTTATTAATTTCGATGATAAGCTTTTAAAACTTTAAGGGGTTTAAGAGAAGTACTGAACCACCACCTCAATTGATCCCAAATTATGGGGACGAGCAGGAAATAGTAAATAACACCCATATGCGAAACTTGCAACTTCTACACTTGTTTCAAATTACTATCTTTATTAATTTCGAAAATATGCTTTAAGGTCCTCGGAACTGAGTGGCTGGTCCCCGACCCACTACTCCAATGGGACCCAAATTTCAAAGACACTTACGAAATAGGAAGGGACACCCTGATACCAAATTTGGAGGTTCTATCTCCATTGGTTTCGGAATTATGCTCGTTTGGCCTAAATTCGATCATAAAGTTCTATGTTCCGAACCCATTGTCCAATCCTCACCGTACGTGATCACCGCCGTAGTTTCATTACCAATAACCTACAGCACAAATTTCATGAAGATAGCCTCATTAGTTGTTGAGTTATCGTGACTTTTTTTATATATGTTCGTTAGCCCTGACACCGATTAAAAGGTCCGGAATCCGAACCGTTGGGCTGATTTCGCCCTTATACAGTCCGCGCTGTACTTATAGTACTAGTTAACCCTTGTACACAATTTGAACAGTCTATCCTAATTTTAAGTAACTAATTTTAGGCTTTTCGATTATAAGCCTTTAAAACTTGGTAGGTCAGAGAGGGGTACAGAACCACCACTCCAATTGATCCCAAATTAGGGGAGCACGCAAGAGATAGTAAAGAACACCCTTGTGGCAAATTGGAAGCTTCTACCTTTTTTCAAGTTGTTATCTTTCTTAATTTTAAAGATATGCTTTAAGGTCTTCGGAAATGTGTGGCTGGTCCCTGACCCACTACTCCAATGGGACCCAAATTCACAAGACACTTAGGAAATAGGAAGGGACATCCTGATACTAAATTTGGAGGTTCTATCTTCATTGGTTTCGGAATTATGCTCGTTTGGCCTAAATTCGATTAAAAGGTCCAGAATCCGAACCCATGGGCCGATTTCGCCCATATGCAATCCCCGCCGTACTTTCAGTCCTAGTAACCTACAGTTAAAATTTCATCAAGATAGCTCCATTATTTTTTGAGTTATCGTGCCTACGGACGGACGGACGGACGGACGGACATGGCTATATCGACTAAGGCGGTTACGCTGATCACAAATATATATACTTTTCCATATCTAGCTCGCTTCCTTTAGGTGGTTACAAACACCATACCAAAGTTAATATACCCCTTTACCTATTCTATAGGTGTAGGGTATAAAAAAATTTCGAATCTTTTATTTACAAACAAATTTATCGAATTTAATTTTAAAAATTTACAAATGTTAGTTGAAATAAAAAAAAATTCACTAAGGGATTTGAATTAACGAACCCAACATTTTATCAAATTCAAAACAAACAAAAGGTAGGCTAAATAACTTATTCATCTTCAAAGTTTTAAGATACAACAAGCAATTAAACAAGCCATTTTTTTGTGTATCTATTACTAGAATCGGAGCATAATCTGCGTAGTTCAAAATGTAACGGTTGAGATTTTATTTAAGACTACGATATTGATATACAATATATGTATATATCTATGAAATGATATTAGAAAAGCTCTTTTTTTATTTGACCTTTCGTCATTAGGTGACGGACGAACAGCTAGTTAAATAATACTAATGAATCTATTAAAATTTTGACGAATGAGGTAAAATCGCCAATTAATATACAACTTCAACAACTCTTCGCCTCAAAGTTCAGCAAGTTAAACGATTTTACAAAAAAATTAAATGGAGAAATAGGTTTACCAAAATAGGAAATTATTAATATGGCTTAAAATCTAAAGATGTTTAAGTCAATGTCAAAATTCAAAAGATGTTTAGATTAAAACGGATAAATCATTTCAATACAGCACTTTTCAAAATGCTTTTATATTCAATCCAATTAATTCAAAAACGGTTGAATATCCCAAATAAATTAAAGAAAGGTGTTGTAGATTTTAGTAAATAATAATATATACTATAACAATTATTGGAATACAATAAATAATAAATAGTAAGTGGAATATTTAATGACGAACCGTTCCCCACGGGGAACCGGTTTGCGGGATTGCTGATGGGTGATTCCGGTGCATGGAAACCAAAAGGCAAAAGGCCAAAAGTTATGAATATTACCAGAGACATATTTCCACCACTACTATAGAATCCCAAAATTCACAAAAACCACTTTCTTTGTTCAGTGTATTGGCGGAAAAGAAAGCGCTGGATAGTATCACCGCAGAAATTCTCTCAATCAGTTTTCTTCGAAACGGAAATCTTCTAGTTCTAACAAAATCTCAAAAAATTGCTAAAAAATTTATGAAAACCAAAAATTTCGCGTTTATGTACCGTCTCGACAAAATTTCACGAGACACTTAATTCAACGAAGGGTACAATTTTCGACAAGAATTAATATTGTTCTAGGCAGAGTCAGTAAATACATAATCAAAGAAATCCCATTAAAAAAAATAATATTCAAACATTCTCATCTATAACAAAAAATAATGAATGGGATGTACCTACTACACCCATAAAAATGTATTCAACGGATCTTCCCAGGTTCCGTTTTTTGCATTAAAATAGCCAGGCTAAAACACATTGTACTAGACTGAGTGGCATCGACAAATTCCTGTGCTAAAGAATCCGCTTCTCCCATAATAGCCTTGGTAAGTAGCAACTGGGATTGCATAAATAAAATAGCGAATCTTTTTAAGCACCACGGGATATGGAAACATATATAAAGAAGAGTAATTGAAAATAATAATAAACAAAAAAAAATAATAAACATAAGTAATAAAGTAAAAAAGTTAAACTAAGCCGCAAAAATTATATTGTAACAATAATTTGTAATTAAAAAATATAGAAATTTATATTGAAGATTTAAATAATAAAAATAAAATAATAAATAACTCGTAATGGTATAAATCAATAATTAATAATAATTAACCTAAATATAAATATAAAGAATATAAATAATTAAGAATTTAGAAAGAAGAAATAGTTGTTTAGTATTAATTAATTAAGTTTTAACTTGGTAATTTTTTAAAATTATTTTTAGCTGGCCCATATATATTGCATTATATGTGGAGTATATATAATGCATTAATGTAATAATAACTAATAATAATTAAAACAAGTAAAGAAACAGTCATTCGATGTAACCGACTTAGAAATACCCTACACCTATTTGGTTCAAATTTAATGGGAAGTCCATAAGTCATTTTACAACCATAAAAGCTTTTATTAGTTTGATCGTAAGACATGGCTAACTAAATTAACTTTATAGTACTAAAAAAACAATTTATAATTACTTCATCCATTCAAAAATATTACAAGTTCTTACTAATTTTTCTATTTAAAAATATTAAAAAACAAAAAAACTTGAAATAAATGAAAATATATTTATTTCAATTCAATTACAAAAGTTAAAAAATTTAAAGTTAAATTTTGTGATAAAAAGTTAATCAAAGCATAATATTTAATAATTCAAATTTTTCAAAATTGCAATTACATATTTTAAATTGTTAGTTTATGTATCTTCTTGGACGTACAAATTTTAAAAAAGCAAGTTTCAGCCAATTTTTTGAAGTACTACCTTGGTTAAAAAGAAAGCCAAAAAAAATATTTGTGGAGTTCCGTTAACTCATTGTGGCCCAACAACTTTTTCTATGTTTTTTCATTACTTTGCTATAAATTAGAAATGGTTTAACCGATTGACTTCAAATTTTGTATATGTGTTCCTCTTTGAGAATGGGGTTCACTCTATAAACAGATTTGGAATTTGTTAACCCATGCCGACCCGACGATTGTTCAAAAAAAATTTTTGAAAGCAGGTAAAACTTCTTTGAATAAGGGAATGTTTAAAAAAATGTTTTGTCGAGTTCTTTTAACTGATTGCGAAACAAAAATTTTAAAAAACAGTTTGCAAAACATTTTTATATCTCTAATTTTTCTATACGTCGTGCTCCTTGACGATAGAGTTAAGGATGGTGGGTTTCCGGCGAATAATGTTAATGGAATTGAAATTTTGTTTTTATTATTATTTAATAATTATGAAAAGTTTCAAGTGAAACTTGATAAATTTATAGAACAATTGCAAGAATAATTCTAAAAAAAGTGTTTTAAAAAAATTTCTTTATTACATTTTAAAATTAACATGTACACCATGTGTAATTTTTGTGTTAACTTTTTTAAATAACATCAACTAAAATTAAAAATTCATTGAGTGGCGGGGCAACGTGCGCCGGTAATAGCTAGTTTACATATAAGTATTATTATACCCGTTTGACTATAGGTCTATGTACATAATAGTTTTCTTGAATTGCTAACGTTTGAATAAAATATAGTCGATGGTTTAGAAAAGGTTTAAAAATCTGCTTTTCAACTTATATTTTGTTTTGTACTTACCTGAAAGTTCTACTACGCTTTTCCTCGTTTTTTTTATGATTTTATGAAAGAAATGTAGGCTATGTATATAAATAATATATTCGAAATTGAATTTTTTGATTTTTAAATTTTATTTGAAGAAAACTGCAATTTTACATCGAAATCTATTTAAAAAAAAAACACCTGCAAAGTAGATAAAAACAAGGACTTAAGAAAAAATGTAGAGAAGGAAAATGTTACGTTATTAAAATTTAAAGATATTATTATTCGGATTTTTTATTAGCTTTATTTTTATTATTATTAATATTATCTCATTTAGTTTTTGCACTATTTGAAACTATTTAAGGAGAGCAAAAAAAATAGTCTTATTAATTAAATTAGCTTTTGGAATAAAGGTTAACTTGCGATAATACCAAAAATTTAAAAATTTCATTGAATCTTTGTGCAAAACGCGTAAACAGATCAAAACCAAATTAACCCTATATGGGTTTTTATAATTAAAATGCTGGTACAAAATTTTCAATAAAATTCTTTTAATCGTTTAAGAAAATGAAATTTACAAAAAACTTTATGGCGTCGTCAGGGAAAACGAGTTAATCGAACTTAACTAAAACTTTTTGCAGCCTTTCTTTTGGATTGCAAAATCAAATTGTAAAATTGGACACAAATCGGAAACACAAAAATTTTTTGGAAGCCCACCAGGCCGAAATCGGTTAATTCATTCAAAGCAACTTTATACAACTAATTCCGGTTGCTAAGAGGAACATTTGTTCAAAATTTTTAGTTAATCGGTCAAACCGGTTTGACTCCACATCAAAAACATTGAAAAGGCTTCATTGCGCCCTCGTGCCCGAACTCAATAAAAATTGGTGTCAGCCTCTCATTTCGACTGCAAAATCACTTTGTAAAATTGGACACAAATCAGAAACAAAAAATTTTTGGGAAACCCGCCAGGCCAAAATGGGTTCATTTATTCCAAACAAATTTATACAACTAATTCCGGTTGCTAAGAGGAACATTTGTGCATAATTTCAAATCAATCGGTCAAACCGTTTTGACTCGACATCAAAAACATTGAAAAAGCTTCATTGCGCCCTCATGCCCAAACGGGTTTACCGAACTCAACAAAAATTTGTGTCAACCTCTCTTTTTGACTGCTAAACCACCCTGTAAAATTGGACACAAATCGAAACACAATTTTTTGGAAGCCCGCCAGGCCGAAATGGGTTAATTTATTCCAACCAAATTTATACAACTAATTTCTGTTGGTAAGAGGAACATTTGTGCAAAATTTCAAGTCAATCGGTCAAACCGTTTTGGCTCGACATCAAAAAAACCAAAAAGCTTAAAACGGCTCTGGAGCCGTAACCGGTTGGAATAAAAATGTCACCCCCGTGCTTTAAGAATTATTCTTTTAAAATTTTGTGACAATCGGACCAATGAATCACAACTACTTCAATTACGTAATCATTAATAAATTGCCAATATCATTTTACTCATCCCCTTTTCGAGAAAACTACTGGGCCGATTTGCTTGATTTTTTAGACATAGAAAGTAATGATCAAAGGGAGTTTAAAAATTTATTTATATAAATTAATAAAATTAAATTAAAATAAAAAGATTTGTTGCCTATTTATATTGCTGAAATATTTTTTATACGGTATGTAATATAATTATTGCTTTTTAGTTTTGATTAATTTTTATTAATGTTAATACAAAAGTTTCTTTTATACTGCATACTGCATATTTATAGATTTGTTTTGCGCAAAAATAAGTATTAATTAAATTTTCCTTTTTTGTAAAAGGTGCATTAGAACTTTTTACATTCTTTTTCATTGTTCTTATTCGTTTAACTGGCATTTGATTATCATAATTAATTAAAAAGAGTTTTCATACTTTTCAATCTTGTATTTTAAATTCAGTAAATAAGAAATTTTTTTCTCATGGCTGAACGTTCTGGCTTATGAATCTAATATTTGAAGCCAAATTTCTATAGAAATGTAATTCATTTTCGGTAGCGACTCGTTCAATTCAATTATTAATATGCGCCGAATTAAGTATTTCTTCTTATTAAAATTTAAAATTATTATTTTTTTTTTGTTTTCTTATTTATATAAAATCGTTTTTTAGAATTTTGCGATTTTTCAGGTGTAGAGGTATAAATTTAATATTTGAAGCCAATTTTCTGTAGAAACGTAATTCATTTTCTGTTGTGACGCGTTCAATTAAATTATTAATATGACTTATGTCTTTCTTTTTATTATTTTTAACTTAGCTCAAGGAGATGTAACTTCCTGTGCAGAAAAATGAATTAGAATTTAGAAGAATTAAAATTCTTATGAAAATATATATTTGAGACGAATTAATAGAAGTAATATAATTTTTTTAATATTTTGTTGGCAAAATATATAAATGAGTCTATGTTCTGCTCTTTTTCTTTTATTTTCCTGTTATCTTTACTCTACAATATCAAGATCAAATCAAAATTCATAAAATTTTTTAGGATGAAAAATTAATAGAATAAAAAATGTCCCAGGTTTCGACTGTACTAGTAAACACTTATTCTATTTTGAAAAGATCTGGTTTACTTAATAAAAAAAAGTATTTATTTAACCTTTTTGTAATATAATATATACAATCGATCATATGTTTCTTAAAAATAAACACAAACAAGTAAGGAAAAATCCAAGGGTCTTCAAAAAGCACATTTTCAAAATTATATACGGTTTCTTACTGATAATATTAATTTAGTTATTTCATTAATTTATTAATTATATGACTAATAGGGAAATACTTAGAATATAACCCAATGCACTCAAGGAAACCTGTTAATAAGTGCGGAAAATAATGTTGCAGCTTCAATGTTAACGTTTAATTTTAGAAAAAAACTGACACTGGTGAATAAGTTACTGTTTTATATAAACATAAAAGTTTTAATTTTTAAAGACAGATCAAAGGGGAAGGTTCCCAAATTTTTGCTTAGCAACCTTATGATTCTCGAGGATCTGCCCACCCCCCTCCTGTCCTCACACTTCAATTTTTTTCGAGGAAATCAATTGTGAACTCCACCAAAGTTTGGAATTTTACCTAAAATTTTATTATCTAAGCAAAAATAGTTAAAACTAAGAGGCAATTTCTTCAATTTAAAGAAACCATTTCAAATTTTAGAAAAACATTTAACGTATGTTGAAATATAATGCTGCAGCTGTAAATTTTGTATATTTGTTAAAAAAAAATTTAACAGGTTTTCAGGTTACAGGTGTTTAAAAATAGTAAAATTTCAATTTTTGAGCCCTTATAGCTCCTAAACAAGGGACGTGACAATAAAAATTTGTTAACTGACTCCTACTAATTTCTAAAGGTCTAACTTAATTATTTATAAAGCTTATAAAACCATCTATCTTTTTCCGTTTTCAGATTGAAAATATACCCAACAGAACTCTTGTTATAACAATTTAAAAATAGGGCTTTCTTCTACGAAATTATTTTTTTCGTAATATCTACCCGTGGTTAAAATTTCTTAACTCTATTTCAAACGGTATAAAAGTTTTTGTAAACATACGGACAGGCAAACAGACAGACAGACAGAGTGAAACTATATAGGCACATTTTTAGAAAATTTTTTGAAAATGTGCTAAAAACACAACCATTGCCCATTACTTACTTTTTTAAAAATAAAAGTTAAAAATTCAAACAATCTCAAATTGAAATATATGTATAGGTATAGGTCAAATTGATTCTTATCATAAAAATTCGTATGTTTATGTGTAAAGGTAAAAGAACGTAAATTCAAAATCAAAGAATATCAATTCAATTCTAATAGATAATGTTTGTTCATAATTTTACAAATATTATTAGAAACATAATCAATAATCATTAATCAAGATTCAAGAATATATTCTAAAATCTTTTTAAACAATTTCGAATATTTTGAATATTGTTACGATATTTGTTAAACAATTAAATTTATGTTTCTTTAATTTTAAATAGTTTGTTTTGTAATTTTTCTTTAAGAAATTCAGAAAAATATTTGAAATTTATTAATTTATTGGCGGCCGGGTTTGAATTACCTACATATAAGTAGTAATATAACAATTTCAGAATAATAAAGAAGACTCACAAGTATGCTTAAATAAAGAAATTGAAAGTGAATATGAAACTGCAGATTCTTCAAATGAACACGACGTCAATAACAGAAATAATAGAAAAATAATTACAAAACTCTCTCGGAAGACCAAAGCTCATACGCACCGGTAAGCCTGACAGGCCAACGAAACTGCGTAAGTTAACTGAAACTGTAAATTTGAACACGGAACTTACAAAAACCAGCATTGAAAATTTGGACGCGAAAGATAACAGACAAAATAGCGAAATTGAATATTTATTTGCTACTGAAGTATCAAAGTAAAGATTAAAGAGGTTTTTAGTGATCTAAATTGGGATGAAACAATAGCTAGTGAACTGAAATGTATCATTAAACGTAAGACGTGTAATACAGTTAATAGAAAAGAAGCTTTTAACATCATTAATAGTCGTTTTGATTTCTGCTATAAATATGATTCCAATGGAAATTTTATAAAGAAGTAAGCCAGACTAATTGCAACAGGATTTGCTCAAAAATCAGGAGTTGTCTTTCTTAGTACATTTTTACCATTTGCAAGATTTAGCTCAATACGTCTAATGATATCATTAGCCTGTCTATGCAAAATGAATATTAACAATGCATATTTTAATAGTTACTTGAGTGAAAACGTTTTTAGGAACCTCCACAAATAATACAGAAAGGACTAAGTTCTTTAATTGACAATGAACTTGATAAAGAAATATTAATTGAAGCAAAACAAATAAAAATTAAAATACAAAAGAAGAAAAAAATTTTTCATTTTCAACGAGCTCTTTACGGCTTACAACAGTCAGGTAGAGAGTGGCATTCACTTCTAAATGAAGAAATATTGAGGTTTGATGCTAAACCATCGGAGTATAAAAAATGTCTATACTATAGTGGTAAAGAGCAAAATATGTTACTTGTGTATTATTATACGTGGATGACATACTAATCCCATCTAAAAAGAGCCGAATTATATCAATAATTTTGTTAATCATATAAAAGGCAGGTTTAAAACGAGAGATCTTGTAAAATTCAATTATTGCTTGGGCTTACAATTCGAATATACAGAGAAAGGCATGTTGATGCATCAATCAAACAACATTAAAAAAAATTTTAAAGCAATACGGTATGCTAGAGAATATTTCATGTACATCACCAATGGTTCCCAGCCTAAAACTAGGGAGATGTACTTTAGATGGAAGTCCTTATCGTGAACTAATCGGCTCGCTAATGTATCTTGCAATTAATTCTCGACCAGATATATCGTATTGTGTTAGTATGCTGAGTCAGTTCAACGACCATCATGATCAAGAACATTGGTTAGCCGCCAAACGTATAAAGGAACGATAAATTATGGAAGGATATTGAAAAGGAACGATAAATTATGGACTTAGTTTGAATCAAGAAAATACCAGTGGCTTAGCAGGATATATTGATGCTGATTGGGGTAGCTGCACCTGAGATCGTACACCGTCTTTATTTGTACTCTAGGAGGGACTGTAATAAGTTGGGAGTTCAAGAAACAATATTCAGTAGACTGTCTTCAACTAAAGCGGAATATGCTGAATATATTATCGCTGAAGCAATTAAAGAATATACCTATTTAAGAGGATTTTTAACCGAACTAAATTGAAATAACTTAATTACTGGAACTTTATTTAACGACAACCCGGGAGCAAAAAAATTAGCAAGTAATCCTGTTTTCCGCGCTAGATCAAAGCATATCTCTTAATTTACTTATTTTTTAATGTTATGCATAACTTAATTTTTAATAGTTTAACTCTTTTAATTTGAAAAATTCTGATTTGATTTAATTTATAGATTATTGTTCAACTATTAGGCTAATAAGCCTGTATATACCATTGGTACATGTTGGAACTGGGGGTCATATTATATTCATGGTATTAGATTTGGTCTTACTGAATTCCACATATGAGATAGTACTAGGCCTTATAACATGTGGAAAAGTTTTAGATTCTCAATATTTACAATTTTAGTTTTTGTTTATATTGTAGTATTTTATATTTGAGTATATGATATTTTATATCTGTGAGTTATATTATTCAATTAAATTATTTGTTTATATTTTGCATTTGTTTTTATTGTTATATTAATGTATTTTTAATTAAAGAAATATAATTATTAATTATTGAATAAGCCATTAATTTGAACTCAATGGAGAATGGGATCTGAGTCGAGTCGAAAACCAGAAAAGTTTTTTCACTTTCACTAGATTTCCAACCCGGGCCTTTCGCATAATAGGTCGGCACTCAACCACTGTGCCACCCAGTCGTTTAAAGGAGGATTTGTTATTTAGCCCTTAGACAGGTCAAACGGTACAGATTTCGAATCCATAGGCAGATCTCGCTCATATACAATCCCCGCCGTATTTTCAGTACTAGTAACCTACAGTTAAAATTTCATCAAGATATCTCCATTAGTTTTTGAGTTATCGTGCCGGACGGGCGGACGGCCTAAATCTGGCTAAAACGACTCAGGGGGTTACGCTGTTCACAAATATATACATTTTTCCATATCCAGCTCGCTTCATTTAGGTGGTTATAAACACAATACAAAAGTTAATATACCCCTTTACCTATTCCATAGGTTTAGGGTATAAAAAGATGTATTACTTGTAATTAATAAATAAGTAAATATTTAAAATTATTTCCTTTCCGAAATAATAAATATTTTACGTTATAAGAATTATTTAAGTTTCTCAATCTTTATTATTCTATTACTTTTCGTGTACCTAATTGTCTACAGATTACACATATTCTTTGCCTAACATTCATATATAACTAATACCAAAATTTAAAAAAGGATCTAAATAATAAAAGGGAATTACCTAAAATCATATATATGTTTATTTTGTCTATGGGCTGGTGTAATATTACAAATGGTTTTTAGTACATCTGCATTTAATATTAACATATTTATTAGTATGCTCATATATGTATAGGCACTTTATAAAAAATAATTGGATTTTTAATTACACCTTGAGGATAAGCGTAATAGGCAATTTGAAATGTTTGGCAGAAAAAGAATTTAATATCAGTTTATTAAAACAGCAATGAGTAAAAAAATGAATTTAAAACATGGGGTAATGAAAAAGCACTAACAATATAAAATAAATAGTAAAAGAATTTCATGAAAACTTAAAAATTTATTCTGTTTCTATTTTTAGCACATTTTCAAAAAATTCTGTAAAAATGTGCCTATATAGCTTCACTCTGTCCGTCCGTCTGTCCGTCCGTCCGTCCATCCGTCCGTCCGTCCTTCCGTCCGTCCGTCCTTCCGTCCGTCCGTCCTTCCGTCCGTCCGTAGGTTTGTTTACAAAAACTTTTACATCGTTTCAAATAGAGTAAAGAAATTTGAACCATGGGTAGTTATTGCAAAAAAAATAATTTCATAGAAGAATTTTTTTCTGTAGGCCCACCTGTTACGGGGCTACAGCCCCCCAAAGTTGGAAAAAGCCCTATATTTAAATTGTTATAACAAGAGTTGTGTTAAGTGTATTTAAATCTGAAAACGGTAAACGATAGCTGGTTTTATAAGCTTTATATATTTTTAAAAGGCAAAAGTTTGCCATACGGGTTGCCATACGGTACTAAGATTTAACATTACGCAAAACTCAATTTTTGCAAAATTTTTGCCCACACATATCTTTTGAACGGTTCAAGGGTCTTGAAATTTTGGAAGAAGTTAGATATTCAGAAATTAGTAGGAGTCGGTTAACAAAGTTTTTTTTGTTAAGCCCCCTATTTAGGAGCTATAAGGGCTCGAAAATTAAAATTTTGCTATTTTTAAACACCTGTAACTTGAATACCTGTCCAACTTTTTTTTTTAAGATATGTACAAAATTTAAAGGTCCAATATTATATTTTAACATATGTTAAAGGTTTTTCTAATATTTAAAAGCGGTTCCTTAAATTGAAGTAAGTGTCTCTTAGTTTTACTTATTTTTGCTTAGAAGTATAATTCTAAGTAAAATTCTCAATTTTTGTGGAATTCACAATTTAATTCCTAGAACCTACAAAAATGGAGAGGGGTGGGGGGTAAGATGAAGTTAGATCCTTGAGAAATTTGGCAACCTTCCCCATTGAAGGGCTATTAGAATTTTAAAATAAAAAATTTACTGTTAGCAAAAACTGTTAGTAAAAAAAAAAAGTAAGCAGTCACCAGGGTATATATTTCCAAAATTAAACTCAGTATGTAATACAATTAGTGAGTCACGTTTCCCGGATTATATTTGTTCCCGGGAAGCGGGAAATTTTAGATAAATTTTCCCGGGAATCTCGGGAAACCCGGGAAAACTAAATAAAAAAGTGAAAAGAGTGAAAAATTTATAAAAGTGTTTAAAATAAATGCAAAAAACACAATTTTTAAAAAAAAATCATGAATTCACATAATAAATTCACATAAAAATCATGAATTAATTTCATAACATTACTTTTGCCTTTTGGTAAATTATATTGTCTCTCATTGAGTGCTTGGCGAATAAATTCACTTTTGAAAAATTTGATAAATTCACATTGAATGGATTGAAAATCCATCAACTGTCGTAAGTCTTGCTACAATTTCTGCCATAGATTGTTTTTTAGTAAAAAAGGTTGAGGTTGAATTTTTACTACTTTGCTTGGACCAGCAACTTGATCATCATTTGCATTTCGTTTCAACAAATTGATTTTATGAACATGCTGTAAATGCCTTATCAAACCACTAGTTGACGATCCCTTGCAACTTAAAAATTTATCTTGACATTTTAAACATTTCGCTTTATCAGCTCCTTTTTCTTTTGTGAAATATGTCTATATGAAATATAGAATCTGCCATGGGTATAAATTTATTTCTACCGAAAATTAAATAAAATTAGCAAATAAAAGAAAAAAATCAATAACTATAGAGAAAAATACACCTAATTTTTTTAATACAATATTTTGCAAATAATAATGTACACACTCAAACACAAAATATTGAAAATAAAGTTTTTTTTTCATATGTTTTTAATAATCTATGTCAAAATTCATAATAAATTATTTTTTTTACCACACAGCAAGAATTTCACAGCACACTATAAGAAAATAATAGTAAAATGAAACGAAATCTGGAACAAAAAATTCGTTTGATAATATTTTCGTTTCGTTTATTTTTGTTTCAAAACAGAATAGCATGAGAATGAACGCAAAATTAGCCTTTTCAAACAATTATTTTTTTCCCGAGAAATTTCGTTTTTATTTCCCGGGAAACGGGAAATAAATTTTTAAAAATCTCCCGAGAAATCCCGAGCGGGAATTCCCGGGAAGGACTCTCTAAATACAATATAAATTTGAAAATGTGGTTTTTTAAAAACCCTTGGTTTTTTTCATAACTTGTTTTATTATGCAGTAACTTATAATATAATATATAAATATGTACACAAATAGACAGATAAAAATTTTTGAAAAGAGAGTGGTACAAGATTTACAAAGTTTAGTTTTAACAAAATCTTGGTGGCAGCTCCTGTAAACAGATTTTATTACGTTTTATTAAAAAAATTAGAAACTTTCTTATCTTAAGTAAGCCAAATTTTCATGCTATCTGATTTTAGTGATTTCTGATTTTTTAATTTTAAACGAGATTTTGTCCCCCACG
Source organism: Dolichopus griseipennis (assembly GCA_963082915.1). Lineage (NCBI taxonomy): Eukaryota > Metazoa > Arthropoda > Insecta > Diptera > Dolichopodidae > Dolichopus > Dolichopus griseipennis. The sequence continues at coordinate 147,897,300 of OY720442.1, read as the reverse complement.
ATTTTGTAAAAAAGTAATTTTGTCAACCGAGAATTTAACAACCAAATCCGTTTGGAAATTTTATTTTGACACAATTTTTTGATGATGCATAAATAAGTATTTGCTCGAGAATATGGTCTAATATTTGGCCATCTGTAAAAGCAATTTAACTGGAGTTTCTACGAGTAAGTATTCTAAAAGTTGCAATACTTAGAAAAGTTTTGTTCTGGAAATGAGGGGAACATACATTTTGTTTAATTTCCAATTCCATTTTTGAAGATGCATAAATAACTATTAGCTCGAGAATATTATCTAACATTTTACCATCTAAGCACAAGCAATTCAACTGGAGAAAAGTTTGAATACTTAGAATAGTTTTGTTCTGAAAATGAAGGGAACACACATATTGTTTCACTTTCACATTTCTCCCATTTTCTAATTATTTCTCCCAAAAGTTTTGCTAAGATATTGTAGTATTTTAATTAAACCGTTATATTTTTCCTGTAAGACCGTAAACTGGAACCATTTTCTACAATATTGTAATTTTGGCTTTATTTTAATAGAGATGACGGCTATTGCATAAAAATGAATTTGTAAAAGGAAGTTGTAAGGCAGGTACTCGTACTCTTGGACGAAAATGGCTAGATATCAATAGCGATGACGGCTATTGCATAAAAACAAATGCGTCAAAAATTTCAAAATCCTAGTTGTTTTATTTTTTGAGTTATCGTGCGGACGGACGGGCATACATAGCAAAATCGATTTACTTTTTGATTCTGATCCGATCCATATAGTTTAGTTTTATGGCCAAAGATTCTGCAAAATTTAGTTGATCTACTGCAGTGGGTTCGAGTAATTGCCATACAACTTCATATTTCACACGAGCATTACTTTATACATACTAAGTTGAATGTTTGAAATTTTGGCAAAAGTAATTAACCGTTAAATTACTTTTGGCAAAATTTTTGGTAAAGTAAATAAACAATATATCATCATTTTTATATTACGGTGATATGGGTATCCCAGAGTTGACAAGACTACTCTAGTACACTCTTCCTCATTTTTAATAAAATTGTTGTTTCAGTTTTGCAATTATGTTCTCTGGTGGGGCTATTTGTCTACATATGCTATACTTATTATAAACCTTTGGAAATAGTGTAAAAAGACCTAAAAATGTTTTTGAAAATTTGATACTTATAGTGGTTTTTCTGAAAGTTTGAATTTTTTTTTTTTTAAATTTCCACTTAAAACTGCAATATCTCAAAAACGGTAGCACGAACTCAAATGAAACAAGATGTACTTGTATATTAAAGACAGCATCATGAGTTATGTAGAAAATTGCTCAAGTTTACTGTTTTACAGGAAAAATATAACGGTTTAATTAAAATACTAAAATAAATATATATGTACTTGAAACAATGTTTTTACAAAGGATTGAAAACAGTTTCAATAACATTATGTAAATTATAAGTTTGAAAATAGATTTGTTTTATTTGATATTCTAAAATCTTTAATTAACTACACAGCTTTCTGAAAAAATTTTATGGAAAAAAACTGTTGTGTAAACAATAACGGAAAATTATAATCTATTTTGGGGCATATTTGGGGGGTTCCATCCACTTGGTATTAATTAGAAGAAATTAGGTACCTCGAAGTTGAAACAGTAATGAAACAGACTCTTACTCGTTATAATAATAAATAATTATTGACATAGATTTTGGGCAGATTAAAAAAATATTTTTTTTCCCATACAATTATTTAAAAATACTTGTTTGAATGGGTTGAAGATAATTAACAATTAAAATTATAATAAATAAATTAATTAAACACTTTTTTTGCTTAATTAATAATACAAATTAATTTTTTTCTTTTGTATTTTTTTAGGTAATTTTTATCGTTGCTAAATAAAAGCTAAGATTTTGGAGTATGAAATTGGAAACTGTTTAAATTTATTGCTTCCTAGAATGAAAGCTCGAAATTAAAGTTGGTTCATACAACAAGCATGTACCTACACATTATAAATAACTGTGTGACTGGAGGAAACATAATTCATTAATGTGAGAGATATTGGAGAGATTTAAAAAAAAAAAAAGATTAGTGTGTAAAAGATTTTGGTGCTGCAAATAATTTAAAGTGAAAAATAAAGTGTTTGTTAATAATTTTACTTAAATTTTAATCAATCCTTTATGACTATATGGACATCAAATCGTTTAAGAAAAACCAGTAATATTAAGCTAGGTGATAGCAACATATCAGAAAAAAACTTAAAGCAATCTATAATTCTAAAATGTTTGACTAATTTTTTTTAATAATGATAGTTGTCTTTTAGAAAATTTAAGTTTCAACTGCATAATTCAAACCAAACATTTAAAAAAAAATAAAAATAAATTTATGAGTGCTATTTAAAAACACATTCTAATATAATTCATTATAAAGTTTGTAAAATCACTTAATGGTTTAATAATAGCATTTGCTTAAAAATTACATAAAACTATTAGCATTAGTATTTATTTATAAAAAAAGAAGTATAGATATTATACATAGTTTTAAAAATTCAATTTTGGAGATTTTAAAATAAAATAATACATTAATTCGTTTAGATACATCATTAATGATAATGCATGACGTTCAATTTTTTTTTTCAGATGAGTCGTTGAATGTACAATGCTTTTATGTATGACAAATAATTTATTAAAAAATCTGTCAGAAGATTTTCGTAGAAATTTAGAAAAAAAGGTGATAATATTTAAAACGAAGAAAGTAAATGATATATATTAATTCAACATTTTCTGGAAAACTGGTTCCATATAGACTATTAAAAAATTGTAATATACCTAAATGCTTAACATAAATTAAATCTACATCTGTGTTTTAATAAAAAATTTAATTTAATTAGTATACTATTACAATTTATCAATATGCATTCTTAAACGATAGAAAAATAGATTATTATAAATGTAATAAAAAGCCGTATTAAAAGTTTCTTTTAATAAATAATATCACAATAACCCATCGCTTTGAATATAGTGCTATAAAATATTTAGTAAAAATATAATATAAGGTATAATCAAAATCAAAAAAATTCTTTATTAATATAAAATTATATGTGTATATTTTAAATTCAAACATTATATTTCTTAATATGTAGTGTGCAGGTGTTATAACCTAGATAGCAATCTGAAAAAGTAAAACAATAAATATAAAAGCAAAAATTTAATTTAGAAAAGAAGAATACCGTCAGCAGTGCATTTACATGTTTAAAAAGATTATAAACTGAACTTTTTCTACTAGATATAGAGGATGCTAAACATGTATGAAATTCGAGTTATGATTTTATGCCTTCCATCCATTTTACTAGCAACAACTTTGGAGCCAGGTAAATTTTAAAAAAAACAACAAATATATTTATATAATTGTTATACATTCATTTTGTCTATCAATTTTAATGAAAAATAACATGTACAATATTTCATTATTTTTTATTATCAAAAGTTTCTTATGGCCTATCTACAATGACGCTGTCATGTCGCTTTCATTCCGCTCTCACTACGTAGTCAACAAAGGAGTGTCCACAATGAAATGTACATGACAGCGTTTTTTGACATTGTTTTGTTTACAAATTTCATGAAAAAATATTCAATAGTTTAAAGTTTATTGTATAGCTATTTTGAATAATGGTTTGATATTGTTTAACCCAAAAGAGAAAAAGAATTAATAATTTTATTAATTTTTTATTCTGATATATTTTGATCAGATTATCAGAATTTTCAATAAAAAATATTTATCCATGTTTTAAAACAACTTTTTTCATGACTGCGGAATGACTGCGTAGACACTTTCATTTAATTCAATACATTTAACTTAGTTTGACAGCTAGCTACGTGCAGAGAGCGGAATGAGAGCGTTCATTGTAGATAGGCTATTAGGTTAAATTTTTACGTCACAAGTTAAATTTTTTACTGACCGCATAAAAATGTATAAGATACTCTGCGATTTAATGTGGATACGCATATTGCATAGAGCGAAGTTTTTTTAAATTTTAGAGTTTGTTACAAATTTATCGTAAAATTAAAATAATTATTAAATCTACATGACGTATATAACATATTTTTTAAATTAAATTTTGTTTTATATATGAATATATAATATATATATTTTGTACAATAGTGATTTTAAGTTGGTTTTATTTTATTTGAAAATAAAACATTATCTCATAAACTGTTTGTTTATTTTTATTTGTATTTTTATATTTTTTATAATTATTTTGTGCATTGTATAATTAATAGTTATATTATTATATTATCTGTTTATGTTTTTTTTTGTATTATAAAAATATGCGATTTGTTTTTTTTGTTAGTTCATCATATTATAATTTTTCAATAATTTATTAAAGTGTATGTGAATATAAAAATTTTGAAAAAAAACTAAGCTTCATACAGAGTGTCTCGGATAAGTGTTAAAATTTTCAAATAATTGAGTTATGATTATTTTATATGGATATTTCTTACTTGTATATGCCGATGTCACAACCAAAACCTGAACGCTTTTCAAAAATGTTTTTTATCTTATAAATATTTTTCTTTAATATCGATCAAAATAAAAAAATCTTAAAAATTTTTCAAACAAAAACAATTTTTATATAAAATTTTGGGATATTCTTCCGCAGAGGGGTTGTGAGCTATCAAGATAACGTCATCAAATAACGGTACTTTATATCTCAAAGTTTCCGAATAAATAAGTTATTAATGGTGATGCCGCCATCTAGTGGTCGAAAAATGCCTTACAAAATTTTTCTAAGATTTTGTAGTATTTTAATTCTGATTTTGTAGCCAACTCTAGCACTTTTAATTATATTTTTACATACGTATTTCAATAACAAAAATTTTAAACTATGGGTTTGCCACCTCCAAAAATCTCTCCAAACCAATTACCAAAACCCAACTGAATATTGTATCCCAGTCTAAAGTGGATTCTACTTACATTTTTTCATACATACATATTTCAACAAGAAAAAACAGAAAGGCAAAATAAATGTTTCAGAAATAAATTATGAAAATGTATTTTTTAATAAAATTGTCGTTTCAGTTTTGCATTTATGTGTTCTGATGGGGCTATTTGTCAACATATGTCATACTTATAATATACCGTTGGAAAGAGTGTAAATACATCTTAACGGTATAATAATAAATAGTTAATATGAACGTTACACGAAGGAGCAACGTGTTTTTGTTATTACAACATTTTTTGAAAATGGTAAAAGTTTTCAAGATGTTTTCAATTTTGAACACCCATTATAATAAAAGTTTTATTAATATTATATATTATCTATATGATGGATAATAATCATCATAATCATTATGATTATTATCTATCATGATGATCATATATGAATATTTGGTTGGGCATTACTTCCATATTCATAATGTTAATTATCTATCAATCCCAAATTGTAAAAGATACACATACAAAGTATTACACAATATGTACAAATTATTTATCAGGCCGTTCACTTAATTTTTAAATCTTTGTTTTAACTTTTTCTTATCAAAAATTTTTAAACTACGTGTCATTTAAATCATACGAAATCGTTACTCGATAGATAACCAAAAAAAAATAATAAAAACAAAAAAACTCAAATACATAATTTCATGTTGTATATAAGTTGTACTGCAAAAATAAAATTTTTTTTATGAGTTATATAAGTTTGATATATGTATGTATAATTTAAAGTTATAAAAATTAGTTGTTTGAGGGCTATCTGAAGTTTTGGTCGGATCTTGACCTAAAGAAAGGGAACCTAGAAATTGTATGAAAAATATTTTGCGAACACTTCAAAACTGTAGATCTTTTAGTTTTTGAGTTATCTTGCTAACATACATGTGGACGAACGGACAGACACATGTAGCTAAATATATTTACTTTTTAATGCTGATCCGATACGTACCTTCGACATTATATCTAGATCGATGCGTTAATTATTATACTGGAGTAATTTTAATGTACCCGTGGCCTTAGACCCGGGTATAAAAATATATAAAAGTAAAATAGTAAAAAAAAATTTGACCCCACTCCACCACATAATTTTTGTTATATAAAACTATGAAAAAAAAAAAAAAAATAGGCCCGCGCTAAAAGTTGGTTCCAGTAATACTAATTAGCCAAGCAAAGCTTAAAAACAAAAAAAAATAAAAAAAAAAAACAAATTTGGACCACCCTAAAAGTTTGTCCAACTTTATACAGTAAACCATAAAAACAAAAAAAATAGGATTTGGCCCAACCTAAAAATTTGTCAGAGTAAAGTCCAACTTTGCCAAGTAACTTTTTTTTTTTTTTTTACACGCTAACTAAACGCTAGGAATGGATTCCTGTATACATAATATGTAGGTTTAGTTGGAAAGGGAAGGAAAGTAGGATATTAGAGGGGAATTAGGAGGTAGGTTGGAAATGAATCTAAAAAGATTCGTTTTGAATTTATGCAAGTTGTAGTATGGGACATTATTAGAAGGGGGGAACACATTAGATGGAAGCATGTTCCACATCTTAGCAGTTCTCACGACAAATGAGTTTCCATAACCAGTTTTAAACCATCTTGGAATTTCCACGGTGTAGAAATGAGCACTTGCTGCTCCTCTGGTGTTACGTTGGAATTGTTTAAGAGGAGGCATAATTGACTTTAGTTCAATAGAGCAAGTGTCATTACCTATAAGATATCTATAAAACAGAGAAATCGATCCAATATTTCGACGAGAGCTAAGAGGAGTAAGTGTTACTTGCTCGACAGGGTCGCCTATTAGGCGTAAGGCACGATTTTGAATGTTGTTGAGGTAACTCAAAGAAGTTTGGGATGCGCCAGTCCAAATGTGGGAGTTATACTCCATCTTAGGTCGAATATAGGCTTTATAGATCTTAGAGAGATCCTTAGGAGAGAAATATGTTTTGCAACGTGACAAGAAACCCAAACATTTGGCAGCATTCTTAGCTATATCAAAAATATGCTCATTCCACAGCATTTTTTGATTTAGCTGCAAACCTAAAATGCTTAGATTGTCTGATCGTTTAATATTTTCACATTGGAATCGCAGAATCGGGTTAAACTGATTTCTCATGCAGGAAATCAGGCAGCTTTGAGTTTTTGAAGTATTAAACTCAACTCTATTACTTTTACCCCACTCAGCTATTTTGGCTAAGTCATGGTTGACTAAACTAACCATTATATTTCTTTTTGAACTGATTGCGGAAGGTGTGACATTAGATTTCTTAAGGAAATCGTAGGACTAGAGTGCTGTCGTCGGCGAAGCTATGGATTGGATTGAGGGTAGAGATGAGTAAGTCGTTGATAAAAATCAAAAAAAGTGTTGGTGATAAGGCGGAGCCTTGTGGGACGCCAGCGTTAATTTCAAAAGTGTCAGACATAAAACTGTCGACAAGGACACGAATTCGACGGTTCGAAAGAAAATCCTCAATCCATTTACAAAAAGGAATACCAAGACCAATAGCTCGGCATTTGTTCAAAAGAGCAGAATGCCATACTCGATCAAAGGCCTTTGAGATATCCAGAGCAACAACCTCAGATTCACCGGAACAGTGAATACTGGTGTTGAGCTTTTCGCTGAGGTATGTCAAAAGATCACCTGTAGTAACTTACTCTATTACTTTACTTAATCAGTTTTAATTTTAACCTCGTAGCTTTATTAGATTCAAAGTTATCGAATTGACAACTTTGTATGGCAACTCCCAAAAAATAAAGCCTTAACATTTTGAAACTTTATTAAAGGGCTTGATCTATAATATAACTAACCGTTTGTAATTTTCATCCTCCAGTGTTATTAGTTCATCAGCAAATAAAACAGAATTACCAAAATTAAAAATTTTCCTATTCATTGTGGCCCTTATTTTAATATTATTCTCCATTTCATTTTATTCTTTGTTTTCTTTCTTTTTTATAATAAATTTAAAAGTTCTATCTTTATTATATACTTTTAATTGTACTTCCCTGTGTCTATGGGAATGTAAATTACTTATTAGAAATCTGACCACTAATTTATAAGAATTGTATGGTTCAGAGGTTAGCGAAGAGGCTTCGGGTGTAAATAGATGTGAGTTCGATCCTCCTTAAAAGGTAAAAACCTTTTTTTTTATTTTTTAAATTCTACAGAAATAATAAGAAAAATTACAAATAAAGTTAATTTATTTGGATAGTTTCTTTAAAAATTTGTAACTTTAAAAACTAAAATACTTCATTTGATAATATAAAACCGTAGATCACATAATTATATAGACGATCAGTTTCATATAAAAAATTTTAAAGGTTTTTTTAAGTCAGTCCGTACATTTTTGGTTCATTAATTAATAATTTATACAAGTAGGTACTAAATAAAAAAAAAAAATTTCACCATGAAGCGAATTTGAATTCATGACCCCAACATTTTATAAAATACGAAAAATTCAAATAGTAAAATACGTAACTTATTCATCTTCAAATTTTTAAAATGCAACAACAAAAATTTATCAGTCATTTGTTTTTGTTGACTTTTTCTGTATGTGTATATTAGAATCGAAGCATAATCTGTGTAATACAAAATGTAACAGTTACGAAATGATTTTATTTATTTTGTATTAATATGCAATATATGTATATGTATAAATTATGGTATAATGTGTCTCAATCAAAGTATATCTGTAGTTAAGAAGTAAGTTCACTCTCTTTTACCAAACTTTTACTAAACCTAATACATTTTTTACAAAAAAAAATTCTATGTGTATAAGCATATGCAATATATTTTTTTTTGTTTCACATTCATTGTGTATAGGAAAAACATGTTTGAAAAAAACAACACTATGTATTTTTGTAATGTAATTTTAAAGGCGGGCTCTTAGAAAATTGCCTATGTATGAGTATAATGTGTCAGAACTACTGAAATTGACGTATATTTATAGTGGCGGGGCTATGTAAGTTATTTGAATTGCCTACACTAACTTATAATTGTCCGTTTTCAGTAAAGAACGAAGTTGTACAGAACAATTAACAACATTAAGAATAATCTTAGAACAATCAAAAGAATTCAATGCGCCAATCTCTATAGCATTTGTCGACTTTAATAGTTCAATACAATATGGGAAGCACTCAGTAGGAAAAATATTCCTGGAAAATAATAATGACAATCAGGATAATGTCTACATAGCATTTGTCGACTTTAAAAGTGAATTTAATTAAATAGATATAAGAATACAATATGAGAAGCATTTAAGAAGAAAATTACTATTGAAAAAATTATTACAATCAGGACCAATACCATAAGGGTTTCTTCTGTAATACTGTATAATTATGAATGGAGAAAGGACAAGGTTAACACTATTTTCTATTCTATTTCTAATAAAAAGATTGGCATAAGGAAAACTAATAATAATCCATCTGAATGCATAAATTGACATTTAGATTATGCTGATACCATTAGCCTACATGGTCAAATAGATAGATTATTATTAGAGATTAAATATAGATTGACAAAACAAAGATCATTAAAAAGAACAACAACAACAGAAGACCAATTAGAATTGGAAATACATCAATTGTCTGAAAATTTTTTTAACTGTGTACATGGTGTTAAGTTATTTAAAACGAATTAATTTTAGCAATAGTGAATATTTAAAATACTTACATATTTATATGAGATTTTGTGAAAAAATGGGTAAACATACGTTTATGTTTGTGGTGCGGTTTTTCTAGTGAAAGGTAGTTTTTTTAAATATTTTTTTTTATATTTTATGCACATATAATATGTAATGGTTTTATTTTATCCGACTTGTAGCCAGAATGTCTCGGTTTGAATCCAGGGCCCCTAACATGTAAAAAATGCGCATCGCAAAAATGTGCGCATTTGATTTGCGATGCGTAAATTAATTGGTACCATGTAACAAAAACGCATCGAAAAACTGTGCTGCCATTGAAAATATTTAAAATTGCCACTTTGACATTTGTTTTTCCTTCTAAAATTTTTAAAATTGACATTTAGACATTTGTTTTTGTTTGTAAAATCGTAAATTTGTAAACAAGTGAAATAAAATTTTTTTTAAATATAAAATAAAACATAATTTTAAATAAAAAGTAAAGTTAAATAAAAAAAAATGGATTGCATAGCATTGTTTTTAAGTGACAGTGATGAAGAAAATAATGTGCCAATTCAAAGAAAAATTCTTAGGGAAAAATCTCGTGTGCGCATTTATCCGATCACCAATGCAAATGCCTACCAAGAGGTAAATAGTCTTATGGCTTCTTTAAGTACAAGATTCATTTTTAATAATTGATTATTTTTTTTTACAATTTAGTTTTATCACAATGAACAAAAAAATTTTTGCCTTAAAATATTTTTGTTAGTTTGAAACAAAGTATAGTTAAAGTAATTTGTGCTTAAACATAGAACTTTAATTATCATAAATTCTATAAATGACATATATTATATGAATATACTTACATGTTTATTAAAAACTACTAACTAATTGTTAAAAACTAAAAAATTACACCTCCTTCGCATACAAATTATCAAGCGAATGAAAAAAGTAAAATAAACGTCAAAAATGTTCGCAAGTAGCACACCATGGTACCAAAGTTGCTACTTACGAATGCGCAAATTTCCTATATGCGCTCTACATGGTGTCATTTTTTCTCATGCTACTTACGTTTAGCGTAAGTAGCAATACATGGTAGACTACCAGGCTAGAGAAAAATTTTTTTTTTTTTTAAATTAATTTTTTGTTATTTATTTTCTTCTATTTTCTTTTTAATAAAATATATGTATTTATTTTATGTATGTAAAATTTTATTTTATAGAAAATTTGACAGAAAACTCTCATTTATATTAAAAATTATTAATTTTTTTTAATATTTTTATAAAAAAATTCAAAACTGTTATTTAAAACAAACAATTGATACCATAGCAACTATAAAAACTCGTTGTGTAGACGAATTGTTAATTGTTCTATGGTGTAGCGGTTAGGACATGTGACTAGTAGTTAAAACGGTTCGGTTCGAATTCAGGCTGGGGCAAAATTTTTTTTTTTTAAATTCATCTTAAAACTTTCATTTATAAATTATTCATTTTTTTTTAATACATTTTTAAAAAAATTCAAAACAAAACATTGATACCATAGCAAATATAATAATTTTAAAAAAAATTGAGATGAACAAAAAATCGATGGCTTAGTGGTTAGGACGTCGATCTTTTAATTGAAAAGTGTGGGTTCGAATCTCGTTCAGAGCATATTTTTTTTTTAAATCTATTTTTTTTTTTTAATTCATTTTTTTTTTTATTAACTTTTTTTGTAATTAAATATAAAACAAGTAAAGAAACAGTCAGTCGGTGCAACCGACTTAGAAATACCCTACACCTATTTGGTTCAAATTTAAGGACATATCCATAAGTCATTTTAACACCATAAAAGCTGTTATTAATTTGATCGTAAGACATAGCTAACCAAATTAACTTTATAATACTAAAAACATTTTCTAATTACACAATCTATTAAAAAAATTACAAATTCTTACCAATTTATCTATTTAAAAATATTAAAAAACAAACAAACTTGAAATAAATGAAAATATATTTATTCCAATTCAATTACAAAATGAAAAAATTCTAATTATTAAATTTTGTGATAAAAAGATAATCAAAGCATAATATATTTTTAAATTTTTATATATAATCCAAATTTTTAAAAATTGCAATTATTTTAAATGGTTAGTTTATATACCTAATAGAAAAGCTTATAAACGCAAAATATGCAATAAATGTATTTCTAAAATACAATTACAAATTTAGACCTTTTCATATAATTCATTTAAATAGTAAAATAAATTTTATATAAATGCAGCAAATACCTTTGAACATAGCTGAAACACTACAATTAAGTCTAGATTTCGGAGACACGTAGGACATAGGAAATATATTCTTTGGCTTTGAAATTAAACTCGACCACAACCAATTCCCATGGTACTTTCATTACTAGTAACCTAGAGTTTAAATTTCATCAAAATACCGGCATTATTTTTGAGTTTTTAACATATATGTTTGTTAGTCCTTGAACTTGTCAAGGGTTCCAGAACCCAAAACCATGGTACGATTTCACCCATTAGCAGTTCCGTCATACTTTCAATACTGGTTAACCCTTGTATACAATTGGAACGTTCTATCTTAATTTTAAGTTACTAGTATTATTAATTTCGATGATAAGCTTTAACACATTGGGAGGTCTAAGAGAGGTCCTGAACCACCACTCCAATTGATCCCAAATTAGGGGGGCACGAAAGAAATAGTAAAGAACACCCTGGACCAAATTTGGAGCTTCTACATTTGTTTCAAGTTACTATTTTTATTAATTTCGAAAATATGCTTTAAGGTCCTCGGAACTGAGTGGCTGGTCCCCGACCCACTAGTCCAATGGGGCCCAAATTTCAAAGACACCTACGAAATAGGAAGGAACAGCCTGATACCAAATTTGGAGGTTATATCTTCATTGGTTTCGCAATTACGCTAGTTTGGCCTAAATTCGATCAAAAAGTTCTCAGTTCCGAACCCATTGTCCAATCCTCACCGTACGTAATCACCGCCGTAGTTTCATTACCAATAACCTACAGCACAAATTTCATGAAGATAGGGTCATTAGTTGTTGAGTTATCGTGATTTTTAATATATGTTCGTTATCCCTGACACCAACTAAAAGGTCCAGAATCCGAACCGTTGGGCTGATTTCGCCCTTATACAGCCCGCGCTGTACTTATAGTACTAGTTAACCCTTGTACACAATTTGAACGGTCTATCTTAATTTTAAGTAACTATTTTTAGCAATTTCGATTATAAGCTTTTAAAACTTGGGAGGTCTGAGAGGGGTACTGAACCACCTCTCCAATTGATCCCAAATTAGGGGAACACGCAAGAGATAGTAAAGAACACCCCTGTGGCAAATTGGAAGCTTCTACATTTTTTCAAGTTGTTATCTTTATAAAGATATGCTTTAAGGTCTTCGGAAATGTGTGGCTGGTCCCCGACCCAGTACTCCAATGGGACCCAAATTCCCAAGACACTTAGGAAATAGGAAAGGACACCCTGATACCAAATTTGGAGGTTCTATCTTCATTGGTTTCGGAATTATGCTCGTTTGGCCTAAATTCGATCAAAAAGTTCTAGGTTCCGAACGCATGGTCCAATCCCGACCTCACGCAATCCCCAAAGTAGTTTCATTACTAGTAACCTACAGCACAAATTTGATGAAGATAGCGTCATTAGTTGTTGAGTTATCGTGATTTTTTATATATGTTCGTTAGCCCTTCGATCGATTAAAAGGTCCAGAATCCAAACCAATGGGCCGGTTTCGCCCATATGCAATCCCCGCCGTACTTTCAGTCCTAGTAACCTACAGTTAAAATTTCATCAAGATAGCTCCATTATTTTTTGAGTTATCGTGCCTACGGACGGACGGACGGACGGACGGACGGACGGAAGGACGGACGGACGGACGGACGGACGGACGGACGGACATGGCTATATCGACTCAGGCGGTAACGCTGATCACAAATATATATACTTTTCCATATCTAGCTCGCTTCCTTTAGGTGGTTACAAACACCATACCAAAGTTAATATACCCCTTTACCTATTCTATAGGTGTAGGGTATAAAAACTAATATATTGAATTTTCTGTCAAACAGTTCAATTGCAATATATGAAATACGTGTACGCACGGGAATCTAAAAGTTTCAGTTTTGTATTTATGTTCTCTGGTGGGACTTTTTGTTTAAAACCTTTTTAACGGTGTAATAATAAATAAATGGTTTTTTTGAAAATTACATACTTATAGTAGTTTTTTTAAAAAATTAAAATTTTTTTTTTCTCAAAAATTCTCAAAAACGGTATTACCGATTCAGATGAAACAAGATGTATATTAAAGACAATATCATGCCCTACAATATTGTAAGATGTTGGTTCCTGTTTATTATCTTACAGGCAAAATATAACATTTTAAATAAATACTACAAAATTTTAGGAAAATTCGACCACTCGATGGCGACATCGCTACTAATAATTTATATATTCGGAAGCTTTAAGATATAAAGTACCGTTATGTGTTGACGTCATCTTGATAACTCACAACCCTTCTCCGAAAGTATATTCATATTTTTTTTGTAGGTAAAAATTTGAACAAAAATGCAAAAAATATTCTTAAAAAAAATCAAAGCAATCTTTAATTTTCGAATTTCGGTTAATAAATAAAAAGAAAACAATTTATATTCTCCTTTGTTCTACAATTTTCTATTTCTAAAATTTTGTTTTAGAAAAAAAAACAAAAACTGACATATTTCAACTATATTCTTTAATCTTCAAACATGAATAAAATATGAGTATTGCCATCATTATTTAGTATGTGAAATATTTATAATAAGTCGAGATGTGAAATATTTATTTTACATGTTGGCAAGGTCTTGCGAACTCTTGTGTATTTATATTGTATAGGGTGCTCAAAATTGAGGTATAATATTAATTTTAATAAAAAATGACTTCTTTTTTGAAACTGTTCTCAATGGTTGAAATCTACTCGATAATGTTGTTTTTAAGCTCTTGAATTGTTGTGGGATTTTTGCTTTTCACTTTCGATTTCACAAAACCCCACAAAAAAAATCCAACGGTGTCAAATCACACGAGCTTGGTGACCAATTCACTCCTCCTCTACGAGAAATAATGCGATCTTCGAACTTTTCCTTCAAAAAAAAAATTTCCTAATTACATCTTGAAAACTTTTACCATTTTCAAAAAATGTTGTAATAACAAAAACACGTTGTTCCTTCGGGTAACGTGCATATTAACTAACCGAATGTGTTTAGAATATACCTAAAGAAACCTCGTATAAAAATTCCAGATAGAAAAAAAATGGCGGCAAAATCAAAATGATACCTCAATTTTGAACACCCCTTATTTATATAATATTCTTTGTTTACGAATTTACGTTATTTTACCTCTCCACATAAACATATACATTATTATCAT
Organism: Dolichopus griseipennis; assembly: GCA_963082915.1. Taxonomy (NCBI): domain Eukaryota; kingdom Metazoa; phylum Arthropoda; class Insecta; order Diptera; family Dolichopodidae; genus Dolichopus; species Dolichopus griseipennis. Next base: position 147,882,286 of record OY720442.1, on the reverse strand, counting down.
ATGAATATTTAAAAACTTTTGGCAAAATTTCAAACATACAACTTTATTAAGTGTAGTGGAATACTCATATAAAAGAAGGAGTTGTATGGTAGCTACTCGAACCCTCGGCAGTATACCAACCAAATTTTGCAGGAACTTTGGCCATTACACTAAACTTTTTTTGGCGAAATTTCAGGCACACAGCTTCGTTAGGTGCAGTGTAATGCTCATATAAAAGAAGGAGTTGTATGGTAGCTACTCGAACCCTCGGCAGTATACAAACCAAATTTTGCAGTAACTTTGGCCATTACACTAAAATGTTTTTGGAAAAATTTTTTAAAAGAATTAAATTTTAAACAAGTAAAGAAACAGTCAGTCGGTGCAACCGACTCAGAAATACCCTACAAAACAAACAAAAAGTCTTAATTATTTATTTCTCCTTTTTATACGAATATAAAAAATATTTTTATTTTATATTCATTAATTTAAAAAACAAGTAAAGAAACAGTCAGTTGGCAACCGATTTAGAAATACGCTACACCTATTTGGTTCATATTTAATGGGAAGTCCATAAATCATTTTAAAACTATAAAAGCTTTTGTTAGTTTGATCGTACGACATAGCTAACCAAATTAACTTTATAATACTAACAACATTTTCTAATTAAACAAAATAGTACAGAACACACATGTGCCATATTGGAAGCTTCTACATTTTTTTAGAGTTACTATCTTTATTAATTTCGATAATATACTTTAAAATCTTCGGAAATGTGTGGCTGGTCCTCGACCCACTACTCCAATGGAGCCCAAATTTCAAGGACACTAAGGAAATAGGAAGGACACCTTGATACCAAATTTGGAGGTTCTATCTTCATTGGTTTCAAAATTATGCTCCTTTGGCCTAAATTCGATCAAAAAGTTCTAGGTTCCGAACCCATGGTCCAATCTCGACCGTACGCAATCCGTACCCCGTCGTAGTTTCAGTCCTAGTAACCTACTGTTAAATTTTCATCAAGATAGCTCCATTTTTTTTTGAGGTCTCGTGCCTACTTACATGACTATATCGACTCAGGAGGTCACGCTGATCACAAATATATATACTTTTCCATATCTAGCTCGCTTCCTTTAGGTGGTTAGAAACACCATACCAAAATTAATATACCCCTATACCTATTCCATAGGTGTGGGGTATAAAAATAGTTAAGTATAATGGCCAAAGATACTGAAAGTTTAGTTGGTCTACGGCAGAGGGTTCGTGAAGCTGCTATACAACTCCTTCTTTTATATGAGCATTATACTACACCTAATAAAGCTGAATGTTTGAAATTTTACCAAAAATAATTAACCGGATAATATAATGTTTATATTACGGTCATACGGGTATCCCAGAGTTGACACAGTCTACTCACACTCTTCTTCGTTTCTTATTATAGCATAATAACTTCTATTTCCAGCTTGTATTCTGTCTTTAATGCACATATGCATGCTGTTGTCACTTCTAATTTCTGCTTACTCCTTCGAAATTATACTCTCCAATAGTAATATTTGGTGGGTTTCTTCTTCTTTCATCCCTTGACATCTTTAGATTTAGATTTAAATGTAATTTTTGTTAATTTTTTTGTTACGATTGTTCATTTACAATATAATATTATTTGTTTTTTTTTTGTGCTTTCAGATCAAAAATCAATATTAACAGATAGTGATTGGAAGAAATTATGGATGAGTGCTGGAGGTTCTAATCAAAAAGGTGATAATAATCTGGACTCTAGCGATTCTCCTGCATTTGAAGATAGTGAGGTAATTTGAATTTCTAAATTTATTTGTTTTTCATTATTGGTAAAATGCTAATTTTATAAACACTTCTCATAATGCTTAAATTAGCTTATTATAGTATGTGGTTGTGTTAGCACCTAAAAAAGAACAATTGAAATAAATAAAAGAATAATTGTTCCACAGTGTGTAATTTTTGTTAATGCATTTTTGGATTAAATTAAAATTTTGTAAATTTAAAATTAGATTATAATTTGTATAATAATGCATTTTTGGATTGAATGAAACTATTTTCGGATTGAATCAAACATTTTTATATCCTACACCTAAAATAGGTATAGTAATATATTAACCTTGGTTTAGTTTTCTATGGAAAGCTGTAAACTTTATATGGAAAAGTATAAATATTTTTGACCAGCGTCACCACCTGAGTTGATTTAGCTATGTTCGTTTGTACGTGCCCCGGATTACTCAAAAAATAATGATGCTGTCTTGATAAAATTTATACTGTAAGTTAAAAATCACAAAAGAAAGACGGGGATTTGTAAATGGGTAAAATCACAACATGGGTTCAGATTCTCGAAGCTTTCGGTCAAACTAAAGTCCAGCCAGCCAAAAAATATAGAGCTTTCAAAGAAAATAATGACGCTATTTTGATGAAATTATACTGCAAGTTAGTATAATTAACAAATTAGTATAATTAACAATTAGTATTTACCATTAGAAAGGAGAAGATTGAATATGAACGAAATGGGAATATTGGTTTGGGTTCTGGAAGCTTAAAAGCCTATCTTCAAATTAATAAAGATAGTAACTGAAAATAAATATAAAATTTTATAGAAAATAATTTTTAATATTCGAAAATGGAATTGTTTTTGGTTTTTGGTTTTCTTTCCACATGATTAATGTTATCAACCTCATTCAATTTTGTTATTTTACCCGTGCATACAAAAATGACATCGGGTATATTAAAATTACTCCTCCGTTTGTAACGCATCGATCTAAACGAGCTAGATATAGTGTCAAGGGTACCTATCGGATCAGCATCAAAAAATAAATCGATCTAGATATGTGTGTCTGTCCGTGCGTCCGTGTGTCAACACGATAACTTAAAAACTAAAAGAGCTAGAGTTTTGAAATTCACACAAAGTAATTTTTAGACAATTTCTAGGTTCCCTATTGTTTTTGGTTAAAAGTCGGACCAAGACTTCGAGGAGCTGCCATACAATTTTTTTGCACCAATATGAATTTCTTCAAAACTAATTATACTACGAGGATGAAAATTACACACGCTTAGTTATATAATGAATCGAGCACTTATATAAAGTTTCAAAATGTTACGGCCCCTTTTTCGGGGGTTGCCATACAAAGTTTTCAATTCAATAATTGTGAATCTAATGAAGCTACGAGGTTAAAATTAAAATTGGGCAGGTAAAGTAATAGGGCAAGTAACTTGGCAAAGTTGGACATCACTCGGACCACCACTCGGATTTTTAGGGTGGGGAATTTTTTTTTGTTTTTTTTTTTGATTTTTTTTTGTTTTTTTTGTTTTTTTTTAAGCAAACATTATAGGATAATGTGTTGAGTTAAATGTTTTTTAACTTTTTAACTTTTTTATATTTTTTTTTTGTAATATATATAATAGCATAAGGGAAATAAATAATGGTTTATTTTATACATCATAGTGGGTATGCACGGGTGTCTAAAAGTTGAACTATAATCTTTCTCGTTTTTAACCATTTTACTTTTTTGTGTATTTTCTGTAATATGTATTAGAGATCTGCACAAATATATTCCTTTATAAAAATTATCGAATGCATTCAAATACTGAATGCTTTATTAGGTGTATTATAATGCTCATATAAAAGAAGGAGTTGTATGGCAGCTACTTGAACCCAATGCAATAGACCAACCAAATTTTGTAGAAACTTTGGACATTGCACTAAACTATTTTTGGCAAAATTTCAGACACCCACCTTCAATAGGTATAGAGAAATGCTCATATAAAATAAAAAGTTGTAAAGCAGCTACTCGAACCCACTGCAGTAGACCAAGTTAATTTTGCAGAAACTTTGGCCATAAAACTAAACTGCTTTTGCCAAAATTTCAGACACGCAGCTGTAATAGAATTAAAAATCACACATATATATATAAATTTTTGAAATATAAAATAAATAAAAAAAAAAAAGTTTTTTTAAATAGAAAAGTTTTGAAAGCACTAAGCTAAAAACATTTTTATAAGTAATAGCTTTTCAAACCGATCAAAAATTCAAATAACTAAACGACAAAAATACCAAGATTTATATTTAATAAAACCATTTGGCTATCGGCAATAGTACTCTATAAAATAGATGGAATTTGGGTAACAAATAGATAATATTGCGTATTAAAAATAAAGTTGGTATTTAACAATTAATAACTGGTATTTGTGCATTCGATAACAAATTTTGAAAAATCTTAATTTTTATTTTTTAAAAATTTCAAAAAATAATACTTATACAAAACGTAATTTAAAATAATCAAAGTATTATTAACAAATTGTCCGAAGTAAATAAATGCTAGGAGAGAAAAAATACTTTAGCAAAAATGCCTAAATAAAACTGTGCAATTGCGCCGGGGTCTTATTATTATGTATGTATAAATAATACAAATATAAAATATATAATTATTTTTATACCCGTATGACTATTAGGTCAAAGGCCATTTTGGTTCATGGATTCGGGTACCTGCCATACAATATCTTTTTAGCACATTTTCAAAAATTTTTGTAAAAATGTGCCTATATAGCTTCACTCTGTCCGTCCGTCCGTCCGTATGTTTACAAAAACTTTTACACCGTTTGAAATAGAGTAAAAAAATTTTAACCATGGGTAGTTTTTGCAAAAAAAATAATTTCGTGGAAGAATTTTTTTCTGTAGCCCCACCTGTTACGGGGCTACAGCCCCCCAAAGTTGGAAAAAGCCCTATATTTAAATTGTTATAACAAGAGTTCTGTTAGACATATTTTCAATCTGACGGCAATCAATAGCTGGTTTCATAAGCTTTATAAATATATCTTGGTCTAAAAAAGATGACTGTGTTTGTTGAATATAGTGCAACATCTGTTTATTGGCTTATTTCTTCCGTATTCTGTTCTGTGTGTATTTTCTAATAAAAATTTAGTGTTTCTTGTATTTCTGACTACATTGTTTAGTCTAATCTTATTTACTAAGAATTGAACGTCAATACTTTTTTTTATGACGTCAAAGGTAAAGCAAGATGAAAGCATTTGCCTACGTGAAGATAAGGTTAACATATTCAATGAATTAAGTCTTACAGCATAGCTTGGAAGAGTAGAATAGTCTGTAGGATTATATTGGTTTCTCAAGGCAAACAAAAGGAATTGTTTCTGAACGGATTCTATTCTGTTGGAATGTAATTGAAACGCTGGATCCCATACGATGTTACCGTATTCTAGAATAGATCGAACTAACGAGCAATAGAGAGCTTTTGTTACTGCTGGGTTATTAAATTCTTTAGCTCTTCTCTTAATAAAACCTAACATTTTGCTTGCTTTGGAAATCATATGATCATAGTGAAGATGGAAGTTAAGCTTATAGTCCAGAAGAATGCCAAGATCGGTTATACTGGACACCCTTTCAAGAACTATGTTATCTATTGCATAGTCGAAAAACATTGTAGATCTTTTACGTGTGAAGCTTATGACCTTGCATTTCGCTATGTTAAGTTCTAATTTATTGTAGAAACACCATTCTTGTAAAGAATGTAAATTTGATTGAAGTAATGCCAAATCAGAACTGTTTTTGATAACGTGGTAAATTTTAAGATCGTCAGCAAATGCAATATGTGATACACCCTCTAATTTTCTAGAAAGGTCTGAAATAAAAATATTAAATAGAAGTGGGCCTAAATGGCTACCTTGCGGCACTCCTGAGGTGACATTAATTGTGTTTGTATAGATCTGTAATAATTGAATTAGATCTATTAAGTGAAATAGGAAAAGCGAAATTGATACGCGAATCTAATGGCCTATAAACTTTTTGAAAACAATCTGCAAAGAAATTACAGATTACATTAGGGCAAGAAGAAAAAACATTATCTTTAGACATAGAACTTGGATATCCATATGTTTTTCGCTTTGTATTAATGAAGTCAAAAAACTTTTTTGGATCTGTAATTAATTTATTACCAATTTCATTGACATAATTATCGTATGCTAGATTTGATTTCTGTTTAAATTCTAAAACAAGATCGTTGTACCTGTTCAGTAAAATAACATGAGGATCCTTCGTAACTTTAATTTTTTTGTAAAGTTTGTTGCGTTGATTACGCAATGTCCTAATTTCTCTATTAAGCCAAGGTTCTGTTGTTTTATCTTTTTTACGAATTTTTGGCACAAAGCAGTTAATTATGTCAAATATTTTTAAGTAAAAGATAGAGATTGAAGAGTTAATATCCTGTTGTATTAACACGTCGTCCCAATTTAAAATTGATAAAGCATTATTAATGCTTTGATAATCAGCGTTAAAAAAGTCATATACAATATTATTATTGTAAGATTTCGCGAATTGAGGCATAGAAGTGGAAATTTCGAAGATGACTGCGTTATGATGAGGAGTGTTAGTGAACAGGTTGACTGCATCATCAGCGAGTTTTACCACCACTCTGTCATATGCATTTGAAAATGCAAGATCTAGCCACTTATTGTTTTTATTTGGAAAATTTATAATTTGTTGTAAATCATTACCATAGAACTCCGAAATAATGTCAAAATCAATTTCATCATGAAAGTTAATTGGTAATAACAAATTATCTGAATCATCTTCTATAAAAGATAATGATGGACGATTGAAATCGCCAAAAATAAAAATTGAATCATCCTCATTCATTTTAGATATAATATCGTGATAAATATCGAAAAATTCAGAATATGAGGAATTGTCAGAATTTGGTGGAAAGTAAACAATTCCTAGGTAAAGAAAATTATTACCTAAGTTTACTCTAATAAATTGGTGATCGAAAGTGTGGGAGGTCCTAGTGATTAGTGGAATACTAGAAAGGTTATTATTTACTGCAAGTAAAACCCCGCCTCCACGGGTGCAGTTTGTAGAGAAAAAGTCCCTATCCTTTCTATAAATCGACCAATTATTGTCCAGTATTTCTTCATTTATGAAGGAATCGTTTAGCCATGTTTCGGTAATAGCAAGCACAACGAAGTCACAAGACTTAGCATCAACATATAATTTTTTTAGTTTACCTCTCATACCACTACAGTTGTGGTAGAAGATTTTGAGATTGTCACTAAGATTACATTTATTATCTGTTGGTTTTAACTTCTTAAAGCTAGATCTTGTATTTACTAAAATAAGATTAGTGTTAATGTTATTTTCTTCCGCTAAGGGGACGAAAAAAATCATTACTACTTTTCCTAATTTTTTGCAAATAATCGATTCTCTTACTTTTAAGGTGACTACAATAAGCTTGTAAATCTTTTTCAACCGATTTGGACGAAGCACCGAAACCTTCATGATATTTTAAGTATAATTTCATTAATTCCTTAGGGTTAGAAGGCAAACCTTCTTGATCAATAAAAATTTTAATATTGAGTTTGGTTTTACCATCTACACAAAGGTCGTCATCCTCCTTATGTAAGTAAGCTAAATATAGCCTTACATTTTCGTGTATTTTTTGATCTCTAAAACGTGATAAAACATACGTATGATCGTCATTAGCTACAGCATTTTTCGTTAATCTGACTATAGGAGGTAACATAGGATTAACAAAACTTGCAATAGATTGGGATGAAACCAATGCAATTGGCTTATCGTTAATTGAAGTCGTGTTACAGTTTACGTTAAAGCTCTGAGTACACGGAGTGCCAGCATTAAAGGTTTGTCCCTGAATGAAGTTAGAATATTTTTGTTTGGACGTAATTGGTGTTGTTGTAATTAAATTTGAATTTGAATTTGAAATTGAAAATGAATTTTCAGAAATGACTGAATTGCATATTGTGCTAGACAATGCACTTGAACTTGTATTAATGGCTGGAATCTCAATTAAATTGGGCTTATTTAGTGAATATGTAACTAAGTTCGACGGAGGCAAATAGTTTTGAAATTTAATAGGTGTTTGAGTTAATAAAATGGGTTGTGTTTTGTTTGAATTTAAAATATTATTATTATTATTATTAATATTATTATTATTATTATTATTATTATTCTTATTATTCTTATTATTATTATTATTATTATTATTATTATAATTGTTATTATTGTTATTATTATTATTATCCTTTTTTTTGATTTGTGTTTTTTTTGTTTTAATAATTTTAGGCAAATTAGTATTTCTATTGTTTGAATTTTTAGTGTTTGTTTTATTATTTTTAGAATGTTTTGTGTTTATTGAATGTTGTGTGTTTGTCCTTAAATTATTTTTACCTAAACTTTTGAAACTGCTGATATTGGTTCCTATACGCCACAAGCTCCTGTTTTTATTTTCATTCACTTTTGATTCCGGAACACTAACTTTAAATGTGTGATAGTTCGGTTTATACTTCAGCCATTTCGGTGTTATTAATTTGCAGTGAACATCATCGCATTTCAACTTGCTTCTTATGTATTTGGCCAGTTTGACTTCAGTTGTGTTAACGCTAAGATTCGAAATTCTTATGTTAAATTTCGGCTTACTTATAGCATCTGGTGGATCGACAACTTTTGTTTCTTTTTCAATATCCATTGAAATATCGTCCTGTTTTTCTTTTGCTACATTTTTGAGTTTGTCTGACCCAGCGCTATTTATTTCGTTAAATTCGTCAAACAATGATTTAGGTAACTTATTTGAGCTGTATTGATTTGGATGAGAATTATTGTGGTTTTTCATAAATTCTTGCATCTCCTCCATTTTACTCTTGAGAATATCTAAATCAGCCAAAACTAAATCCCTGAAGCTCAATGAAATCTCATTCCTACTCGCATTTTCAGAAATAGAAATACATATTTTAGATAAGTTATCTATTGAATCTTTTAGTTCCATATTATGTGAGTTATTTGTATCTTGAGGTAATTTATTGGAAATTAAAATTTCATTTTTTAATTTACCTATTTCAACTTTTATTATATCTCTAATAAATTTTTTGTTGTCTGAGTTGAAACTAATTACGCTATTGTTTAGCGATTCAAAATTTTTTTCCATTTCTGAAAAGTTGGCGGAGTTATTTTTTACAACTTCCAATAATTTAACAATTGTTCCTTGGAAGTTGTCCCTGACATCATTAATATTCTTTTTGATTTCCCGCGAAAATTGTCCGAGAGAATTTTGTTGATCCAGACAACTTTCACAAACAAAGTGCTGCGATAAAAAGCTGCTGTACCAGTTTCTCGGAGCGTTTAAGCAGACTCCATGAAATTTACGATTGCAGAAACCTTTGCATTTAATATCGAATTTCATATCGGTGACTAAACAATTTTCTACGCTGCATTTGAAATCCATTGTAAATTGTATATAATGTTAAGTAAAAAAATAAAGATGATGAATCACTTATTATTTGTATTCTGATTTTAATTTACTTTATTAGTTATTTATGGTTTAACTGTTTATTTATATTGTGACTTTACTTGTTAATGAAATTAAGTAGGTCACTATTTAAAAAAAATTTGCACTTGAAGAATTTTATTTTTAAATTTTATTTTTAAATTTTAAATATTATATTTAAGTTCTTAATTAGGTTTAATTTTAATAACCTTGTTAATTAAGCAAAAAAATAAAAGAATTTTTTATTATTATTAAAAATAATTAAATATTAAAATTAGAGTAAAAAAAAAAATACGTCTAAACTTAATGAAGAATGAATAATGAATATGAGCATTACTCTATAAATATATTAAAGCTGGGTTTATGAAAGTTTTCCAAAAATAGTTTAGTGTTATGGCCAAAGTTTCTGCAAAATTTGGTTGGTCTATTGCATTGGGTTCAAGTAGCTGCCATACAACTCCTTCTTTTATATGAGCATTACTCTGCACCTAATAAAGCTGGATGCTGGAACTTTAGCCAAAAATAGTTTAGTTTTATTACCAAAGTTTCTGAAAAATTTTTTGATCTACTGCAGTGAGTTTGAGTAGTTGCCATACAACTTCATATTTCACATTAGTATTCTTTATACAAAATAATGCTAAATGTTTGAAAATTTTCCAAAAGTAATAAACCGGATGATATAATGTTTATATTACGGTCATACGGGTATACCAGAGTTAACGCAGCCTACTCTACTATATTCTTCCTCGTTTTTTTAAAAGATTTTTTTTTAATTTATTTTTTTCCTTTTCTTACTTTGGAAGCATAGAGTTTTCACATAGCCTCTCCAGAAGATTTTGCTTATTGATCTTAAGCATTTATTCGGATAGGAAGCCATATAAAAATGTTGATTTAATACAGGTTTTGAATATCCTCAACTTTGTGTTTCTGGAAAAGTGAGGTGATCTCCATGTTGCCCTCCATGTTCATGTTCTTCATGTTACTCTTGCAAATGCCGCCCTAGCTTCTAGTATCAAATGTTCTCACAAAGTCAATAAATGTTACATATAACGTAGCTTTTCACTCGAATGACTCTTTCAAAATTAGTCTTAAAGTTTTTGGTTGGTCTATAAAGCCACGAATTTTTCTGAAACCGACTTGTTTTTCCCGCAGTTCTTCATTTATCTTTCCTTCTATCCTTGAGTTTATTTTTACAGCCAGTACTTTATTAATAGTGTTTTGAATTGTTATACCGCGCCAGTTCTGGCATTCTTTTAGATCCCCCTTCTTCGGCAAATTAATTATAATGCCCTTTTTCAGGACAATGGTATTGTATATCAATTCCATACATCTTCCAGAATGGGTTGTAATACATTGACTGCTAATCTTGAGTTGATTTTTGGAAGCTCAGTCGTTTCACTGAAGCATATTTACTAACGTTTAAACTTAGGTTATTAAATGTACACCAGTTTCAGAACGAGTTTAAGTATTCTTGAAGATGCAAAGAATCCATGACCGAAGAAATGGTTCTAATTGTGTGTAATAATTTTGGTTACATCATCAATCAACAAGAAAAAAAAAAGTGGTTCAACATAGCTGCCAGAGTTTAAAAAAAGCTGATCTGAAACTGAATTCCTGAAATTACCCTTTACAACTATCGATTAAATAAGATTCTTTCCATTTTATGAGGAAACGAGGAAACCCTAAATTATTTAGTTTTAAAAGAATAACACAATGCGGAAGAATGTCAAATATTTTACTTAAATCAGTGTAAATGACATCTGTTCTACCACTTGGCTCCATAGAGTTAAGAAACCAAAAAGTCGTTTCCACTAAGTTTGTAACACAGGATCGGCATTTTAAGAACCCGTGTTGATTGGGAGAAACCAATTTAACACAGAATTCATTAATTGTTTGTATACCATATGAATTTAAATTATTTCGGCATATTAGAAATTATTTAATTATTAGGACTTTAGAGCTTTTTTTTTTTTAACCCAGGACATGTTTAATGAGAGATATTTTCCACGAACTACGAAAAATCCACAATCTAAGGGACCTATTGAATTACATAGGCAACGAAAAAACTAGAGAGCTTGAGTACATCCTTAAAATTATTGCTGGAACTTTATCTGGGCCAGGATTCGTTTTTTTTGATTGATGAAGCTAAGTATTTGTCAACAGCCCAAATAAGAAAAAACACTTTCAATTTTTAGACACTTATTACATGATTAATTTTTTCACTTACGTAATTTTCTCAGTTTAAAATCAAAAAATGGAGGTAAATGGTTTTTAACTCTAATCAGAGGTATGAATACATAAAACCAATAATTTTTGGTTGCAAAGAACTTTCTAATAGCGTGACTAATGTTGACAAAACTTTTTAAAAATGAAAAATCAGTGGAAGAAAAAAAAACTATTATGCCAGGAAAATTAGTTCTATTAAAATTAAAACGAAAGGAAGAAGATATATTGGAATTAAGCAGGCTTCCAATCAGTTGTAAAATAAGATTTAATTGTTTACTTTGGTGGTTTGCAATGTTAGAAATTTGTTGAAGTCCACAAGAACAACAATTATTAATTTAAATTTTAGCTGATTCTGAATTAACATTAACGAGTATCATAAAATTATATTCACCATCAACAACCCAATTAATTGCCGTAAGATTAAAATCGCCACAAATTAATAATTGATCGAAAGAACCCAAAATTGAACATAAAGCATTTATAGCCTAACAGAGGTTTTCATATGTATCAGTAGTTGAGTTAGAAGAAATTTCTTGATTTTAACTTTAACAACTTCGATTTCAAGTTGAGAATATTCTGAAAGAACTATTTTAACGCAATCAAAAGTAGCTCTATAGGTTATAAGTATACCGCCACTGTTAGAAACAATTCAATTCATATGAAAAGGCTGATCGATGTTATACCTGCCCTTACGAAAAAACGGGTAGGAATGATTAAATAATTCAAGTGAATTAATAGAATGGGAAAGCCAAGATTCAGTCAGAATATAAAAATTTAGGACTTTAGAGTTAAGAACAATAATCGCTCTCTTATAACGAAGACTCTTATAACTAACATTTTGATAGTAAAGTGATATAAAATTTAGGCTTTTAGAAAGATTATAGGCGTTATCGGTTAAGTGAATCAAACCATTTGCTGGGTCGAAAAAATCTATGCTGGTTTTTCCTAGATTTTCGCATATACGAATAGTTGATTCTTCTATTATAAATGTGGGACATATAAGAATTCAAATCTGCCATTACTGTTTGTTCTGAGATTCCCAACGTTTCATGATATTTAACAAAAAGTTTTAGAAGGTCATTACAGACGCATGGAAGACCTGCCAGTTGTATTAGGACTGAGACACTAGGTTTGGTCTTTCTGTCCATACGGACATAATTATTCTGCTTATCTAAATAAGCCAAACGTTGTCACCACTCTCATCACCATTTTGGGTTAATCTTACAATTGGGGGAATTAACAGATTAACAAAGCCAAGTTATGGTCTTGAGGAGGAAGAAGGCGAAGGAAGTACTGGAGCATTGTATATGTCCCCTAGAGTAAAAATTCGAAAAGTTTGAGAGGACGATGTACAAGAATTATTAGGCTGAAGCCACATTTTTGTATACTAAGCATAATTACGGTCAATTGCATTTGAACTACTTTCAATTATTGTTTATATGATATAATAAGAAATGTAAATATTAAATACAAAACTCAGCATAATGATCGTCAATTATATTTGAACTACTTTTAAATATGTAATGAGTAATGACACTTGAAAACTTAAACCATACAACTTCTCTTTTTATATGAGTATTACTCTGTACCTATTACAGCTGCGTGTCTGAAATTTTGCCAAAAGTAGTTTAGTTTTATGGCCAAAGTTACTGCAAAATTTGGTTGGTCTATTGCAGAGGGTTCGAGTAGCTGCCATACTACTTCTTATTTTATATGAGCATTACTCCATACCTATTGAAGTTCGGTGTCTGAAATTTTGCCAAAAATAGTTTAGTGTAATGGCCAAAGTTACTGCAAAATTTGTTTGGTCTACTGCAGAGGGTTCAAGTAGCTGTAAGTAATTAACCGAACGATATAATGTTTATGTTAAGGTCATACGGGTATCCCAGAGTTGACACAGTGTACTCTACTACATCCTTCCTCGTTTTTTCTAATTTTTATGTTGTTAACACTTGGACATATGCTTTTGAAATATTTTATTGCTTCAAGGAATACATCAATATTTACGCAATTATGTCCGCACAAGTGATTTTCCAGCAGATATGAATAAGTAAAATATTTTGTACTCGTTATTTGTTTGTACACCATTGCTTTAAGTTTTCTAAGTACTGCTTTAATTTAAACAGAGATTGCTTTATGACCTAAGTTTGGAATATCATGCATAGTGATATTAAAACCAAATCGACCAGTTTTACGGTTTGAAAGAACATGGTCTATCAGTGCCACTGAGTTTAATGTAATTGTACTAGCATAATTTTTATTTTTTAAATATTAGCCGAGTTAACATCTGGCATATACATTCTACTGAAATCCGTTTAAGAGGGTAAATCAATGTTAGTATCACCAACAAAAATTATGTTTTTATACTTATTAAACAGCTGCTGTAGGCGTTCTTTAAATGTCTTATTGTTTTCAGAATGAATTTTGTAACACACTGCCATATTAATAGTGAGCTTGGTATCTTCCAAAGAAATCAAAATAGTATTGAACGATGTAGATGTTTCCAAAAATTTGTGACTAACATCGTGCTTTACATATATTGCACACCCACCTGCTCTGCTCAAGTTATTAGAGATAAAAGATGGTGTACACCCAGGAATATTAAAATATTTTTCTTCTTCTGAGTATAATCAAGTTTCTCCAACCATGATTATATCAAAATCAGTTTTAATTTTTATAAATGTTAAAATTTAAAGAAAGTTTTAAATTGAAGAAAATATTAACATTTAAGTATAAAAAGATATATATATATACATTTTAACAAGTATTTAGTTGACTAAATTAATAAAATATCAATACAAAAAGAAAAAAACCTAAAATTAAAATTTAAATAAATTAAATAAAAAAAAAAATTTAAAAAAAATTACTTTAATATAATAAAAAATTAATGCCTAAAATTAAACAACAAAAAATAAATTAAAGATTGAATTTATATAATACTATCAGTGAAGATCATAACATTAGTGAAACCAACGAAACAAAAATTAATAGTGAAAGAAATATGCCTAATTTTTGTGCAAGCGGTTTTTTAAAGGATGCACAGCGGAATGCTAGCAAGTTCTTGCAGTAACAATATATTAAGTTAGACAATATTAGATAGTTTTAAGTAAATTAAATAAAAAATATGAATATGATAGTAACAGAATTTTCTGCTGAAAATAATGAAAGATTTATTTTAAACATATTTTTAAATAACAAAGATGCAATTTGGCATTAATAATAATAAATAAAAATATTATAAAAATACGGGACGCTTTTGAATCGGTATAAATTTAGTAATAATTCTAATAATGATTTAAAAATATAAATAAAAAAAGTAATTATCAATATCAAAATAATGATAGACGAAAAAGGCAATTTCGACAGAACATAAAACCACAAAAAACGTATAGAAACAATTAAAATTATTTTCATAATTATAGAAATAACAATCAAAATATTTACCAAAATAACTATAGAATAATAAAAACCGAAGTACTTATTAAAATACTTCTAGAAATAATTTGCAAAATACATCTAGAAACAACTACCAAAATACTGAACGAAACTTTACAAACTCCAGACAGTCAAGAATTAGTAGAAATTGTCGGTTTAATAACAATAGAAATCTTTGAAAGATCAAAACCAATGGTTACTTAGGAAGCATCTGAAGAGGAGGTAAATTTTCTCTTACAGTCTCGGAAATTTACTTATCAATAGTTAGTCATGTTGTCAATACAAAATTAAAATGTTTTGTAGATACCAGTTCTTTCACTTCACTTTTCGATGAAATCAGTTACCATAGTATAAGATAAATAATTTAATAAGGCATATAAATTTTATTGCACTTAATAACTAAATATCCGTAAAAAAAGAAATTAAGACAGATTTACCTGTAGATTTTAAAGAAGATGCATTCATGATTTGAATACTAACAAATTCCAAAAAAAAAATTTAAATGCTATAGTAGGTTAAAACCTTCTTAAACCTCTAGGTACTATTATTGACTTAGAAAATTAAATTTTAAAAATTTATTAATATATTTGTCCAGGAAATGAGGTTTAACAAACTTATTCAATTAAATTTGTTTTGTTGGATGTGTTCAATTATGAAAAATTAAAATATTAATGTTTTGTTGGATGTGTTTTATTTTAGAAAATAAAATAACATAAATTATCATAAAAAAAAAAAAATAAAAAAATTTTTTTTTTTAATTTAAATTTATTTAAATGTTTATGAATTAGTTCATTTCAGTTTTTTAAACTCACAGAAGATTTTATAAACATATTAAAACATTTTGGTATTAAAAATTGAGACTATGCTTCACAGGATCATTCCTGTTGCACTTGTAAGTTTTCATTAATTTCAGTGAAATACCGAATTATTGGTGAAGGCCCAATGTACGATTTGGCGCTTTGCTTTGAAAGCAAGTAATCCAACTAAAGTAATCAAAGTAATTTCAAATGTTCCCTGAAATAAAGTCAAAATTCACTTTTTTGGCTTTTTTTCAATCAATTTCACAAGTACCTATAAAAACAAAATTTGTGTATACAATACACTTTTGATTAAATATAAATATTTCTATACCCGTATGCCTACGGTCATACGGGTATCCTAGAATTGACACAGTCTACTTTACTAAACTCTTCCTCGTTTATATTGGTTTTAATAGTTTTTTAGTCAACTCTAATAACCATCCCTTTTATGGGCCCGCCACAGAATGACTGAAGGTCAATTGAAAGAGAACTTTTTCTAATTTCATTATGTACATTATGTTAAATGTATGTATGTTAAATAAAATTGCAACCGTTACATTTTGTACAACGCATATTATGCTTCGATTCTAGTAATAATAACACAAAAAATAAATAAATGACTCATATAATATCTTATTGTATCTTAAAAACTTGAAGATGAATAAGTTAGTTAGTCTACTTTTTGTATGTTTCGTATTTCATAAAATGTTGGGGTCGTTAGTTCAAATCCCTTCTTGGTATAATTTTTTTTTAATTTCAATATTTTTTTTTTATTTAAGTGCGTACTTGCCTAAATTAAATAAATTAATAAAATATTTTAAATTTTTTTATAGGTTTATTCTATTTCAATAATGATCTATTTCTCCATCTATTAATGTTTTGTATATAAATTTTAAAAAATTTTTTTATACATTCTTTATTGTTTCCTTTGTTTAGATTCAAATTAAAATACTTGTTTGTTACTAACATTTTAAAATGTACCTATTCAACATGTTAAATAATGTATATACATAATGGATAGATGTGAGAGATTTGAGGGCGAGATGACGGAAACTTTGAAATTACTTTGATACATTGTTTGGTTTTTTTGCTAAAGCAAATCCAGCAATGCATCAAAGCGAACTTTGGTTGGACCATCACCCTTATTTCAGATTTTCACTGAAAATAATTAAGACTTACTAAACAAATGTTGCTGTGAAGCATAGGCTTCTTAATTTTTATTTACTAAATGTTTTACTATTTATTCAAAATTTCC